>JBBPMJ010000739.1:0-15384 GCA_038090255.1 Austroboletus niveus | reverse complement strand
AATGTTACCGATGAAACAAACTGCCCAGTGGGAGAGATAGCAACTGCCTGCATGTGACCTGTATGTTCTAGAGGTTGTCCAACGGAGCCACCGGAAGTTGTGTCCCAAAAGCGAACAGTGTCATCCCGGGACGCAGTCGCAAGGATTGACCCATCTGGGGAGAGGGACAATGAACGTATCTCGTCTGTATGGCCTGTCCAAGGGTCTCCGATTTCTTCCCCTGTCGTGGAGTCCAAACGACGAACGGAGCAGTCGTTTCCGACAAAGAGCGAGTCACCATCACGTGACCACAGCACGAGTTTGTGCCAGTTCTCAAGGCCAGCTGAGAGTGGGCCAAGAATGAGGGTGCCTGTGTAGATGTCGTAGACGCGGATGTCGTAGCCCCGATCCTCTCCTTCGCAGACGGTGCATACGAGCTTTTTGCCATCCGGAGAAAAAGACAAGCATCCAATATCAAAGTCTTCATGGATCAACTCGATGTTGGTGGGCACCGAACCCGAGTCCTTGGTAATGCTAAAAAAAGACACGACTTCATAGCTGTCGTCCTCATCACGGCTGCAACCGACCGCGAGAAGTCGATCATCTGGCGAGATGGCAAGTGCCTGGGCAGAAGGTCTTTGGGGCCATTCTTGGAGGAGAGCTTGCGATGCGACATCCCACATCTTCATTCTTCCCTCGTGCAGGCCACTGCAAATGATCTTCGTTCCATCCCCAGTTACCTCAATCCGCCACAATTCATCCTCTAGTTCCATTGAGATCCCTTCTTGTTTCCCGATTTCCAAATCCCAGATCTTCACCGTTCCATCGTCTGAGCCAGTAACCCCTCGCCCGTCAGGAAGATACTTGACTTCCCGGATATCGGTTGCACAGTTCATCGCCAATATATGCGATTGAGGTTGATTGCTCTCGAAGTGATGTGGCATGACGGTGGAAATGATCCAGTCTCTCCTGTCGGTGTGCTTGCAAGGTGTGTTGCAGATTCTCGATGGCAAGAAAATTGCTTGATACTGTATACGTTGCCAGTACCCACGGTTTAGGCGCTTGTATGCCACGATGCGTGGTCATCCCGATCGCCCGGAGGGTATTCCAGGTTAAGACTGATTGTCGAAGCCATAACTTTCGGTTGTGTACCGTGGATCTTCTGAAAGTTGACTCTGACTCTGAAGTTTAGTCCCCATGCGCATACGACGACAGCGTCGCGATTGACCAATGCCATGGATCTCCACATTGAGTGTCCTAAAACGTCTTATGCTTCAGTTCAATGCAACCATCCTCGGGGATAGTAAGTGAAGCTTGGCTTACCATACCGACGTTGAGCGATATCATGTAGCACGCCTCAGACTGGATTCCGACAGGCGATGAAATGTAATGATTCAATATTCTCCAGAATGAGACCGAAAATTTTATGAACAACTGGTGCTGTGTCAGGCAACCTTCTTCTCAAATCACAAATGGGATTTCTCAGAGCTGTCTGACGGAGAGATTGAGCCTTATCCTTGACGCGAAATTTACGCCAGGATGCGCACACGACAGTTTCCAGGAAATTATCCTTTTGAGACCCATGAAAGAGGTTGCGGGAAAGTAGCTTACGCCAGCTATGGAACTGTTTCAACACTGTATGTACGGGATTATGAAAGGGGATGTTACGGAACTTGTCAAAGCCCACTTTGATGGGCGATTGGAATGTGCGATGCATGCTGTTTTTGTAAGTCATATACTAGTATCATTAGGGTTTTACAGAGTTCATGCAACAGGCGTAGGATGATCACGAATAATCATCTCGAGGAAGCTTCAAAAAAAGCAAAAAAGAGGATTGATTGATGGCTTCTCGATATCGAGAGCATTCCGGCGACTTTCAACGTGTACTCAAGGACAAGTTTATGACCCACTACAAGGCTAATTGGGACAAAGATGGCTTAATAGCCAGACTCGAAGAAGACAAGGATAACGTTCAAAATGCGCTTAGTAGGTTTCAACGCCATCGGGATGGGGGCTCAGAAGACTCATTTCCCCAACTGAATTCTCCCGGCCCTATGGAGCCAGCGCTACAAGTTTCATGACATGCATTCGTGCATACTCTCAAGGTAGAGTCGGACCCGACGACGGTGATGCGAACGAACTAACGAATGACGTACCCATATTTCCGGTTGCCTATAAGCCCTTTCCAGACTTTATTTTATTCCTATGACCATCGATCGAGAAATTGTTTTTGGGTTGAAAAGCGGTCTCGACAGAGCCCTTCACGAGGGATTCCAGATCACAGGCCGGGTGGGTACAGTAGATGCAAGGTAATGTTGCAGCTTATCATCTCGCAAAGTAGGTCAGGACAACTTCCATCGTTCTGTAAAAGTTTCGTTACTATGTATTTTAGATCTCGGTGATACATGTTCTCAATAAAGTATGAACTAAACCGAAGAAAGCGCACCTACAGTGGGCAGTCCCAGATCTATAGTGCTAGATGCATCTTGTCAAATTATACACCAGCGATTGTCCTAGATCTGCCCATCAATGTTCCAAGGCACTTGCATGTCCCCAGAGAGGGTTCTGCGAATATATTAGAAGCCACTCAGTGACCCACGGTTAATCCATATTCGAAAAGGGCCGAAAACTAGGATGTCACACTGTCAATCGCACGTCGCAGCATCCAACCTCCGCACCGCAACTATCACAGCGTACTATGATGTTACCGAGTAAAAGTCAGTAGTATTGTCCATGTTGGCCATCTGTGATAGATAGAGCACTGTCACGAGTCGGAATCACGATTAAAAGGAACATGTTCAAGCTGCTACGGAGTCATACTTACCACGTTCACGAATATTTCCCCTCACGTTCAGTCTGGTCGAGAAAAATGTGGCTGATGGTGAATCAGATTGCTGCATGAGAGCGAAGAGTAGAATGTAGTTTTGTCTTTAGTGCGTCGTAAGAAGCAGCGAAGTTGGTAATCAAAACGTTTCATGTCAGGACATATGGGAGAAATGGTATCGGGAATTAATTTAGTACTTACTGAAATATCTTTTTAAGTTGCATGCATATATGTGGGTGCAGTAACGACTCGCACTTTGGCTTCAAATTGAGTGTAAGCCATCTTGAAAGACGTGGCGCCGTATTCAAAGGCGTCCAGTTTGCTCGCCTGTGATAGAATTTCAGCAACGGATGATTTGATCGTCTGAGAAAAGTTTAAGCAAATTAGTACTACCATCACCGCATCGCGTGACCATAGCACACTATAGACAAAGGTTTCGTGACAACCAAAAGGACGGGGCGCCAATGTCGACGTCGTACATGCGCAAATCGTCTTGGTGCCGCATGCGAGTTTTCTGTTATCAGGCGAAAAAGATAGGCTCCCGCTGAAGTGACGTATGAAATGAACTTGCTCGCGTCGATGGACCACCAGCCTGCTGTCGCGCATCCTATAAACTTGAAGACATGGCACAACCCACCTACTCACCGCGAGTGAGCTTCATCCGCCATCGATGGACTCCCTTCCATCATTCCAAATCACCGCAAGCCATCGTGCTTTGTCCGGTTGGCATGGAGCCCTTCTACCCATTTCCCAAATCCTCAGACCCATTATATGAGCCGATGATAAGCCGTCCATTAGAAAGAAGCTTGAGTTACGAAATAACACGGCCATCTGAGTCGTTCACAGAGATCACCAAAAGCAGCTATGTCGCATGAAGAGGCTGGCGACTCAAGTACTCAAAGCTTAGAGTCAGACTATAGATATTTCTGTTAGTTTGTGTACAGTTGTTT
The DNA here is from genome assembly GCA_038090255.1 of Austroboletus niveus. Classification (NCBI taxonomy): domain Eukaryota; kingdom Fungi; phylum Basidiomycota; class Agaricomycetes; order Boletales; family Boletaceae; genus Austroboletus; species Austroboletus niveus. Next base: position 11,631 of record JBBPMJ010000739.1, on the reverse strand, counting down.
ATCCTACCAAGCTGTGGCGACGACGGGAACAGTCGAGTCGAAGTTCTAGGCAAGGCGACTACCTTGTTTGCACCACCGCGCAAACACTTTTCATCTTCCACATGTGCACTCATTGCACTGTGATATTTTTATGGTTTCATGTGGAATCCGTTTTGCGATTCGGGTGACTTTTGCCCGGTGTCTATAGAGGTATTGTCAGCCCACTTTTTTTTTTTGAATATCACGTTGACTGAAGTACTGAACGAACGTGTATGCGGGCGCTATAATTTTATTCTAAAGTTGACCGCGTGGTCCTGTGCTGGCTTCTAAAAGATCCTTGGGCAGCCAGGTATAAAAGAAAGAAACATGCTTATACGTTGGCGCTATCGGCATCACCATGCTGGCTTTTTCAGGATCTATAATAATCCTAGTGGCGACGGGTATTAGAGGAGTGGTCGCCAATGATGCTATACTGTCCGCCTACACTGCTCCTGGTGAATTCCCTACCTCAGTGTATGCATCGTATTGGAACAATCCAACGGCCACATCAGCGCAACCCCAGCCTGTGATTTCGGATCCTGTTACAGTATGTTCTTCTCTGACAAGAATGATTTCATCTGATTGGATCTGCGTAGAGGAAGATCTTTCCGGCTATTCTGACAGATCCTGCCAACTTTCCCAAGGTAGCTGGTGCCCCTACACAATTTCACTGCATAACAAATTTTGGTAGAACGATACAGTCGATCCTCATCCACTTCCACGGAAACAGGACCCTTCTCAACTCCTCCAACATGCCCTTTCGCAAATTTTCTCGATTGCCACCAATCCGGCGCTCGCTGGCGAAACTTGTGCACAATGTCAAGCCGTGCTATCCATTACTAAAATGCTCGCATTGGCAGCCCCAGAACAGGTACCCCTCCTTGTGGAGGATGTCTGCGAACTTCTTGTCTCTCCATCCGTGTGCGAGGACGAATTCAGTCGCTTGGCTCTCGGTTCCGTCTTAACGCAGGTCTTCGCGCTTGGTGATATGGGTGGATATGACGGTCAGGTGGGTCAATTATACATGTGCACATCGTATCCTGACTGCTTTCATTTGCGGTCTCTGCTTGTGAACTCAGCTCCTTTGTGCAAGGCAACTGGGTCTTTGCCCCATGCCGCAAACGCTACCACTGAATTTATCTGGGTGGTTTTCGAAGCCAAAGCCCAATCCTCTGCCTCCGCCAAAACAACCTAGTGGAGAGCGCTTGAAGGTTCTCCATGTGTCTGACATACACATCGATCCCCGTGCGTTCTCATTCGCTTTTTATATTGACGTGGACCGAATCATATCCTCAGGCTATGCCACTGGATCAGAGGCAGATTGTAGTCAGTCCATGTGCTGCCGCGACAACACATTCAACGTGTTTTCGCCTGACAACGTTCTCCTTCCCGCCTCACGCTATGGAGCTTACAAATGGTAAGCAGGTGTTAAGCCTGATTGTTCTTCCCTTTCTTGCTCAATGATCAATGTTTTCACAGCGATACACCAATATCACTTTTACTTTCCGCCATGCAAGCCATGCCTGAAGTAACTGAGACCAAGGGATCTGGGTTCAACTTTTCCTTGTTTACCGGAGATCTGACGGCGCATGACGATTTAAACCAATATTCGAGGCAAGTATTCCTCGTCATCCCATTCGTTCATTATGGTCCGAAAGATATTTTACAACTATAGATCATACGTCGAATATTGTGAGGTACGTTGGTGGTATCAGAACAACGACCTCGTACTGATATGGAGGCCTAGGTCATTTTGTACAACGTCCTCAAGGAATATCTTGGGCCTGCCCCCGTGTATGCTACGCTTGGAAACCACGACACATATGTGATTATTACTTCTCTCTGTACATTCCTGGCACCTGCGTTGATGTGTTCGATTCATACTTAGATGGAAAACCAGATGATCCCTTATTATTCGGGTGGTCATCTTGGAAAGCAATTTGATTGGTAAGCATACAACTTCCGTCACATTCCTGTCACCCATGTGGTCCAGGCTGTACGAGCACGTCTCCGCCATGTGGCATCACGAAGGTTGGCTTCCAGAAGCCTCTGTTGAATACGCGCGCACCCACTATGGGGTCTACACCGTTAAGCGCCCGGACGGATTGCGTATCATCTCTCTCGACACTGACATGTGTACGTCCTTGTCCTGTACTTCATCTACGAACCGACCTCAACTCGGAACTATTTCTAGGGTACACGTATGTGATGCCATCTTGGTATCCCTTAATATGTTTGGCGGTTCATCGTGTTACAACTACAGATTCAACTTCTTCACCTACGTAAATGCCACGCAGCCTGACCCGTTCGGAATTCTTCGTTTCCTCACTGACGAACTTCAGGATGCGGAAGATGCGGGTGATCGAGGTACGTTTTCTCCACCTCATCTTAACCATCATTCGAATAGAAGTTATCTAGTATGGATCATTGGCCATGTTTTGAGCGGGTGGCAGTCGTCGGAATCGCAGTTTAACCCCACCAATTTATGTAAGTCATGTCGTCTTGCCTTCTTTCGAAGTGCTGTGCACTGATCGTCATTGTAGTTTACCAGATGTAAGTTGCCAGATTTCGGAGTTCGAACATAGATTGACAAAGTCAACAGAATCGATCGCTACTCACCTCATGTCATTGCAAGTGAGTAAATGCACTTGAACATGGGTGATAATTGACTGTATATGGTAGACATCTTTTTTGGACACACACACGAGGACCAACTCTCCGTACGTATCTACTGCTGAGCTTACAGTCTCGTAGCTATAAAATCATCATCTTGCAAGATATTTTACGCGAACAACGGGACCAACCCGAGTGTCGAGACCGCACAGGCTGTGTCGTGGGTATGTCAGCGTGTGGAAACTTACAGTGGCAAACATCTAAGGTGAAACTAGATCATGCCATCTCTTACGCCCTGGGAAAACCTCAACACGGGTTTCCGCATGTATGAGGTTGACTCTGCCGTAGGTGTCTTTGTCCCTGCTTCTGAGCTTGCATACTCAGGTACCATCCCCAGACATTTGACATCCTGGATGCATATACGTACGTTACGTCCAGATGCCTGCTTGAAAGGGTCCAGGCGTGCTTATTTTGTGATGATGCAGTTGGATCAGCGCTGTCAGCGACTTCCCAGCGCTAGACAATCAGACAGAAGTGGGCCCAACATTTGTGCTGGAGTACAGCACACGTGATGCTTATGGGAAAAACATCACTTGGGGCCCGAACGACCCGCTCAATGCAACGTGGTGGCAACTCGTCACCGAACGTGAGTCTGACCGCTTTTTTCGCTGTACGCAGGATGACTGACTCTTCTGAACTCCATATAGAGATGGAGAACGATCCATCGTTGGTACAGGTATGCGATCGCTCAGCTTTGGCGATGTCTCCGTTAGAATTGAAGCTCAACCTCCCTCTTTTTCAGGCGTTCAATACTTACCAGTCAAAAAGTTCCGTCGCGGGTCTGAACTGCACCGGGGAGTGTATCCCTGCAAAGATTTGTTATATGCGGAGCGCATCTTCTAGTCTCACATATGAGAACTGTAACCAGGCGTATACGTCGACGCAGTGAGAAGCATATCTTTGCAAACGTAGTACTAGTACCAGGTATATCGGAAAGACTTTTGTCCATAGACTTTGAGTAAAATACCGTGCTGTTGGCAACACTTGGACTGCCGGCCTATAGATGAAGTTCAAGTGAGTACACTGTCGCTTTTTCGCCGAAATCTCTCAGGTAGCAAACACACTCTGGTCGTCGATCAGTAAGTTGAATATGACTCAGTGTTTTTTTAGACTTCCGGAAATCGCTACCATATCCGAACTACAAAAGTGTTTATCACTTCCTAATGTGCGCAGTAAACCCGTGATTTCAACCGTGACATTCCCAGTCGGCCTCTGTTAGCCCAGACCATTAAAATTGGCTCCAATCGACCGCACCTACCTACCATTAAAAATAGTTGTCACTCACGGTACGTTTGTATTATATTTATCACAGGCAGTGCTGGATGCGGCGAAGACTTTCGTCAAGAAACGAAAATGGTATCACGGCCTCTTCAAATGGTTGCACAGGATCATTTTCCCATCGATGCAGAGTTAGTACCTCGTTTAGTGGCGCAACGACTTGTGGCAGGTCCGCTAAAAATTGATCGCTTGCTTATGACATTGCTGCATTCGGACAGCGCCCATCGTCTTCCATGCGTGCTTAAACTTTGCAGATTCCGATCGCGTCTGGTAAGAGCCGGTCGAGTCATCGTAAACGATTTCTGACCCGCATGCTCCTGGACAGAAGTTCCCACCAGACTTTGTATAAGTGAGTAGCCATTTTTTTTCGTGTCTGGTCCAAGACAACCTGAAGACTGGTTGCTGCTATTCATCTCATATGTTGCTGCTCTCCTCTTTGCTGGTGCTTACTGCCTTCCAGGTTGTGGTCACCACAGCCGCCGGTGATGTGTTTCATAGAGCGTACTATCAGGACTCAATGAAAGGTCCTAGGTTGCCCTAAGGTTACTTGCAAAGACAATGAGTAAACCAAAAGTAAGGAGCTCCTATGATGAGCATCTGCCTTATATACATGAACACATGGTCCGTGTGTAAGGTATAGGGCAGGTAAGATCTCCTACTACAGTAATAGTCTGTAGAACGACGATAGAACATCGTGGAATGATATCTGCACGTGATATGGATGAGTAAGAAGTCACATGAGAGTGTAAGTATGAATAAGCAAAAAAGATCATGACATTACCCCCTTTCTAAGGGCTCATGTCCTCATGAGTTGGTGTGATAACGACAGTAAGGATCCTTGCAGAAGGACCAGTGGGTCTGAGAGTGAGGAACGGTTTCGGGTATTGGAGGATCATTGGGAATTTCGAACATGGAATCGTCAAACCGTTTAAAATGTTTGTGATATTCGAGAAACCCTGGATCAGAGAATGTGGGTGACGACGAGCATGGTAAACACGTGCATGGAGGCTCATTCGGGAGGGTGACAAGTCCCGGAGGTGACAGAGTGGATACCGGTTGGAGATGAATTTGAGTGGTGGGACGAGCTGCTGTAGAATGGAGATGATGGAATTTGGTGACGGCTTTCTGGGCATGAGCGAGGTCCGTATGAGGAATCCATTCGTCTTCTTCGACAGGGAAGCCTTTCCAGTGAACGAGGTATTCGAAACGATCATTGCGTTAACATGAATCAACAATCGCTTCTACCTCCTGTTCAGGGATGTCATTGACGATATCAGGTGGTGGAGGAGTGGGGATGGGGCTGGATATGGGCAGAAAGTACGGATGTAGAATAGATTCATGGAAGACTGGATGAATGGTCCTCCACTTGTGTGGTAGATCGAGCTTGTATGAGGCAATACCGACCTTGGTGAGAACCTTGAAGGGACCATATCTTTTCTGGTTGAGCTTCTTCATGGGTCGGTTAGTGCGGATGTGAGTAGCCTCAAGCCAGACAAGATCTCCAGGCTTGTAATCCTCTATAGAGCATACAGAACGGTCATAGAACTTCTTCATGTCTTCGTTGGCTAATTGAAGGGCTTTGGCAGCTTGCGTGCATAATGCCATCATTTGTTTGGTGAAGTCTGTAGCTGACTCACTTCGAATGGACGTACGGTGATCCTTGTTCATGTGTGGTTCATGCCCATAATTGAGCATGAACGGGGTTTGGTGCATTGTTGATCGAGGGTTGTTGTTATGCACAAACTCGGCCATGGGGAGCCACTCCTTCCAATCACTTTGATGGTGGTTGATGTAGATGCGAAGGTATTGTTCAACCCATACATTATAGCGTTCCGTTTGGCCGTCTGTCTGAGGATGGAATGCTGTGGAAGGATTAGGTGTGATGCCAAGGAGTTTCTGAAGTTCGGTCATGAAGGTGGATACGAACTGAGGTCCTCTATCTGAGATGACCTTTGAGGGGAGGCCGTGAAGTTTGAAGATTTCATCGCGAAGTATGGTCGCGATACCCTTGCTGTTGATCATATCCCTAACACCAAAGAGTCTGATCATCTTGGAGAATTGATCGACGATGACGAGGATGGCGTTACTTCCGTTTGACTCCGGAAGTGGGGATATAAGATCTAGTGAGATATGTTCCCATGGTTGTTGAGGGATCTCATTGGGTTGTAATGGGGTGTGACGAGGCGTCGTGATAGCTTTGTTCTTTTGACAAGCCTTGCATCCTTTGATGAATCTTTTGACGTCTTTGGCTGACATCGGCCAATAGTATCGTTCCTGGACCTTCCGGATCGTAGCCCATATTCCTGGGTGTCCAGCCGTAGGGTGGCTGTGAATGTTGGTTAGTATATCATTTCGGAGAGATGTGTCCTTTGGTACATATATGAAATCTTTAAAATAAACGAGAGAGTCTCGAAGGGAGAAATGATTATCGTTCTGAGCAAGTGCTCGTACTACTTTAGAATCTCTAAGGTGTTGTAAGTCCGTTATTCTTTGTGAGATAGAGGAGGAAGATAGAAGGGATTGTTCGGCTACATGCATTGCTGCTAGCGTACGCATGTCTAAGGCTTCTGAATAAATGTCTGTATTAGAAGTGGAAAATGAGTTAATATTTATAGGGAGAGAAACAAGGTCCTGGTCGGATGTCAGCATGTTCTCCACAGCCGTCGACATATGATTCTGCTGTAAAAGAGTGGGAAAAACTGTGACGCCTTTATTGTCGTCCTTCACCCCCTTTTTAAAGTCTGACCTTCGGGACAGAGGGTCGGCAGGATTGGTTTTTCCAGAGCGATGGACCAGAGTATAATGAAACTCTTGCATAATTTGATTCCAGCACACTTGTCAGCAAGACAGGTCCTGCGGGACAGCGAAATACGTGAGGTTTTGATGATCCATGAGGATTTTGAAGGGGATGTGAGCGTCCAATAAATATTGTTGCCATGTGGTAACAGCTTCGATAATAGCGGCGAACTCCAAGTTGGCAGCATGGTAGTTTCGTTCCGCGTCGGACAGAGACCGCGGCAGATACACAATCGGATGCCAGAGTCCATTCTGATGTTGTGAAAGAATGGCTCCGAGTCCTATGCCTGAACCATCGGTCTCGATCCGGAAGGGATCAAAGTCTGAGGCAAGGGAGAGGATTGGTGCATTGATAAGCGCATCCCGAAGGGTGTCAAAGGAGGTTTGACATGCAGTATCCCACTCGAAGGGGTTTTTTTCGCTGGTGAGGCGATTGAGTGGCTTTGCTATAGCCGCGAAGTCCTTGATGAATTGACAGAAGAAGTTGAGGAAACCCAGGAAGGAGCGGACCTGGGTTCGGGAAGTGGGAGTCGGCCAGGTACGGATGGCATCGACTTTTGTTGGGTCAGTAGCAATGGTTCCATCTGAGACAATGAGTCCTAGGTATTCGGTAGTGGTGGTCTCAAATTCGCACTTGGTATGCTTGAGCGATAGTTTGTGTTTGCGAAGTCGAGATAGTACTTCTTGGACGATACGGCGGTGCTCATCGAGAGTCTTGGTGAAGACCAGGATGTCGTCCATATAGACGATGACAACTTCCTTGGCAATAAGATCGCGAAGTATGTGGTTCATCATTGTTTGGAACGTTGCAGGGGAATTTGTGAGTCCAAAGAACATGACAAGGGGTTCGAATAAACCCTGGTTGGTGTGGAAGGCGGCCTTCCATTCATCTCCTTCTTTCATGCGTACATTGTTGTAGCCCCAACAAATGTCCATTTTGGAATAGAATTTGGCACCGTGGAGCTTCTGGACAATTTCCTCGATGAGGGGGAGAGGATAGCAATTTTTGATGGTCGCTTCATTAAGCTTGCAGTAATCCTGGACAGGTCGGAGTTTGCCATCCTTCTTTTTGACGAAGAACAATGGGGATGCGAACGGAGATTTTGAAGGGCGGATACGCCCGGTAGAAAGGTTTTCTTCGAGAAATGCGTCAAGTTCCCTTTGTTCTTTTAATGAGAGTGGGTAGGTTTTGCAATCAACCTTGTGTTTGCCAGGTTTTAATTCGATCGCGTGATCCCAGGGTCGACGAGGTGGCAGTTCGGCGAAGGATTCTTTGGCGAATACGTCACGGAATTCGTGGTACTCAGCTGGGACAACTTGTTCGAAAGGGATATCTTGTTTTCCCTGATTGGCGGCGGCAGCAAGGTCGGTTGCCATGGTGGCGATGTATTTGTTTTCGAGCTGGAAGACTTGGTCTTCTGGTTCAGCATCTTCATACTCCCACAAGGGCGTGGTTTCTGGTGTGAAACTGAGTTCCTTTGTCGACCAGTCGATGCGGGGGTTGTATTGGCGTAACCAATCAAATCCGAGGAAAACCGCTTGCGATGATAGACATGTCACTGAGAAGGGAATAGCGGATTGGTGGTCTCCGATAGTCACTTTCAGATCTATGTAGTGCGTAATTGCACCTTCTGTATTTGTGGTTCCATCGGCATTGTAGACGGGTATAGCCCGAGGGAGGGGTTTCTGTTCGAGTTCATGTTCTCGTACGAAGTCAATATCGATAGCAGATGCCATACATCCTGAGTCGATTAGAGCAATTGCTTTGACTTCTTTGCCCGAGTTGGTTCCGAGTACTACTGGTATCTCGAATGCGTTGGGTGATGGTTTCTTAGTTCAGTATCGGGGCTTCTGAGTGAGTTCAAGCAGCATGAATTCAGCGGCGTCATGAGAAGCATTCCGGAGGTCCGCGATTAGCTCAGCGTTGACCTCGGAAAGGCGGGTATCATGAACGAACACTCGTAAATGAGAGATGAGGCATTCATCAGGGGTGTCATTTGCAATTTGCTTGATCCACTGTGTGGATCAGGGCTTGATTGTTGACTTCCATCCGCGATCCTTTCTTGTAAGGATGGTCCGCGGTGAAGTCGTTTCCTTTCTACTCACAGTCTTGGTCTTTGTCTGCCATTTGATTGCATATTCCCCGGACAGAATAGAGGCTGTAACGCCCAAAGGGGGCGAAGGTACATTTGGCTGTTGCATAGCCGGCAAACTAGGACCTTGATTGCTTTCGCAGTCTGAGATCTCTTCTACGTCAAGGAGGGAGAATTTGTTAGTAGAACGAGAAGGGGAATTAAGCACAGTTTTAGGTACTGCCGCGCTGTCCTTAGGCTTCATAGCCCGGGCGCCCCTGACCATAACATTACAAGTACAAATTATGACTGGTGACATACCTTGAGAACGAGGGGATCTCATTCCTTGTCCTCTTCGACAAAATCCATCTCATCCACTTCTCGAACTGCGGTTTCCAACTCTTCCAAAGTCGAGTATTCAACGTCGAGTCCGTGGATTTTGATATTTTTGGAGCCGGAGCTCTTTTGGGTATGGGTGGCACAAGGCCATGCAGATGTCTTTCCTTCCTTGGCACACTGAAAGCATGTTCCAGTCGCTCTCGCCTTGGATAAATCCATGGGAGTGCCTTGGCCACCAAAGACTCCTGTGGTCTCTGGGGTCGCGGTGTGAGGTTCGACAAATCGAGTAGGAAATTTGACCTTTGGGCACGGGGTTTCGTTGATCGCTCCTCGTTTGCATTCGGCAATCTCTGACAGCAATTGTCCGGTGGCTGTGAGTTATCTAGCCCACTCGGAGTAACTATTGATGTACTTTGTCATCATTTCCATGTTGGAGCGTTCAACTTGTTCTATGAGTGCGTTGCAAGCATTAGTGCGGAGGAGTCATATGAGTTGTCGTCCGTTAGTGATTTCGGACCATTCGGCGTGCATGATAAGGTTTTGTTGTTTGTTGAGGAATTCTTCGATCGTCATCGATCCTTGTTTGAGGTTCATTAATTCGGTCTTGGCTCGAGCCACTTCATAAACTGGTTTGAAGGTGGGGTCAATGAATGTTTGGAAGAATGCTCAAGTGGTGTAGTCTTCATAGTCGATGTCCTTTTTGATGAGAAGGGTAGCGAATTCTTCGGCTGGTCCTTCAGCGCAGAATCCCAAGAACATCTTGATTTCCTCGGCATTGGTGACGGGCCTGTCGAAATCAAGTAAATAGAGCTTGAACTTAGCTCTCCATTTGGTATAGTCCTCTGGTTTTCCCATGAAGGGTGGGGGTTTCTCGACATATGATTTCCCGATTTTGATCGCTTTTGGTTCATCATCTATGTCAGGTGCTTTATCTTTTTTCTTTGTTGGGCCGCTTGGTATGGTTGGAGGCATGGCGGTATGAACTCCGTGTTGAGCCACATGTTGCGTGTATGCGGCATATTGATTTCAGAATTCCATGAACATCCCAGCCAGGGGCCAAGAGCGGAGAGGAGGTGATGTGGGATTGGAGGTAGAGGCATGTGCTTCGGTTGCCATGATTCTAAAGGTGTCGCTTTGGGAGAAAGTTCAACTAATGATGGGTACTGGGTAAGGATAGCCAACTGGAGTGGTTCGGTCTCCAGAAGACAGGTGCGGCAGTCTGCATGAAACATGTGGGGTATGTCGGGGTGATGGATCGTCTGAAATGATGGGCAAGAAAACTGTAAAGGGAAAACTACTTTATTTCCACTCTTCCCTTATCCTCGTTATTTCGGCTTCTGTGAACAAAAGTCTTATTTCCTGGATACTTGGGGTGGATTGTATCGAAGTTCTTTTTGGTGACGTTGTATTTGTTGTTCCACTTTATAACGTCGATAGGTGATGAGGAACGGGCGAAACTGATGAGCACGTCTTTTGTTGATACAATGCATAATCCCAGCCAAAACTCCTTGTTGATGTCGTTGATGGGGATGAGGATCGGATATCGCTGTAAAAAGCAAACAGTCCGGGCAGTGATGGTAGTTGGGCTTCTGATACTTGGTGCGAGCCGTGGTTTTCTAAGAAGTGGTGGGGTGATTCCGCCAAGTGGTGCGAACGGGGTTTCCTGAACTTCCTCGACGGGGTCGGGAAGTGGCTTGGAGAGCGAGAGGAGAGAGGGTGGTGAGAAGGTATTGGTTGGGTAGTGCAGAATCGTCGACGACTGTTCCTTCGTCAGAATGTAACAATGGTTCGTATACAGTTTGCTTGTCTTCAGAAATGTCCTCTATGTCTGTCGTGGAGCATAGGGGTTGGAGAGGAAGGGGTGGCTGTGGCTCTGGCACTAGGGCAACAGACTCGACAGCGATGACACGGAAAGCGAGTTGGAGGTAGGTGAGGAGAAAGACTAATACAAGTCCTTCTAAGATCGTGCAGGTGTGGTAGACCAGGTCCAAGGTGGATGTAAGATAATCCAGCATACGATCTTCCTGATCAAGCTAAGCTGGAGGAAGAACAAGGCGAGGACTCTCTCGATGGCTTGGTATATATGCCTGGCGTAAACTGTTAATGCCGGTGATGGGAGTATGAGGACTTGCTGCTGTCAATTTGTATGGTGAGGACGCTCTGCTGCCAGCATGATAACTCAGCAACTCAGACAGCCAGAGGGCAGGACGTGAAAGCGGGGAGAGGAGGGATGTCGACGAAGTGTTGACTAGTGCAGTACAGCAACAGGTGCAAGCGATGACGAGAGTCGGGGTAGGTGTCGTGATGAGGAAGGGGTAGGTGGTCGACGAGGTGTTTGACGACGCGATGAGCGAGGTTCAAACGATGGCGACGTCGGGTGGGCAAGGTAGGAGGTTACTTTCGGTTTTATATCAGGACTCAATGAAAGGTCCTAGGTTGCCCTAAGGTTACTCGC
>JBBPMJ010000738.1:0-15391 GCA_038090255.1 Austroboletus niveus | reverse complement strand
TGGAGATTTCCTCCTATCATTGCTCATAAGGATCCAAAGGGATCATATCCTTTATACCAAGGGTCAAAGGACCATTACACACCTCACTAGTGCAGGGCATTAGGAGTTGTTTCACTACTTCAAAGCTGCCTCAGCACTGACGACGGTCTCTGCTGTACGACGAAGATTCCTATTCTTTATTTTACCCTTAGCCGGACTCTCTCAGTGAGGAGGGCCCCAAGACGAAGTACGGGAGGAGACCACCACATTCCTTCATCGGATTCACATCCCCTGTTTGACAGAGAGCACCCAGGCTCCTGTTGCCTAACTAGTAGAGGAAAGTGGGGGACAGCCATACCTTTGAGCAAACACCTACAAGGACGGGACACGTTTTCACAACTCACTAGGAGTGACCCACGATCAGTCAGGTGTCTGTGCGCACGTCTGCTGTGCGAGCTCGGCTCCAGTAGGATTGGTTGGATTAGGAAACAGGCAGATGCCGAAATAGCATCGGTGCATGAGGCTTCATTAGAAGTCCATTTCAGAAAAGAGCGAAAGAAGCCCTGTCCTAGCAGGCACCCACGACTCCCGGAAGAGCTATGGCCGAGGAGATGACGCATGAACAGGAGGCAGCGGCCCCTGTATCACCCAGATCGCTAAGGAGAGTCTCAGCAAGCGAAGACCTCAAGGTGTTCTTCCAAGGAACCTCTGTCGAAAAGGCAATGAATGCCCAGACAGTAGGAAGCTTTCATGACGCAGAGGAAGATCCTTTTGCAGTCAAAGAACCACGGTCCCCAGAGGACTACAATGCCAACGTCATCGCTCCAGTCCACCTGGAGTTATCCTATTTAGTCAATGAGCTGGCTACCATGTCGACCATGATAGCTCAGTTGAAACAGATGGTCGCTGAGCAGACCGAAACAATCAAAGAATTGCAGGCGGCTCAGAAAGCCGACACTGTAGCACTTAGAGATGCTGTGCGAAACATCGCACGTGCACACGACAGAATCATGATGGCAGAGCAGTACGCTCTTGCTATGTCACAAGGAATGATCGCCTCTCGATCTAACCCAAAGGTGGTGGTCAAAGAAGAACCCAGGGAGGTGGCAGAAGAAGTCGCTCCCATTGAGGAAAAGAAGGCAGAAGAACCTGCCCCAGTTATGGAAAAGAAGGCAGAGCCAGTGCTCCTGGCCAAGACCACACGATGGGCGAATGAGTCATGCCCACTCACAATTCAAGAATCCTTGGAGATACCCGAGGCCAAGGAAGAAAAGAAGTCCACCCTCGCGTTCATTAGTCGCAGGCTGGGCATGGGCCGATACACGGAAGCGGTCCCACAAACGAGTTCGCCGCTCAGGAAGTCGGCGTTACTAAAAGATCACAGTATCACAGTAAGAAGCGAGAACCGCCAAGTGGAAGCAGGGCCTTCCACTCCCAGAGAAGCCATCAGTGGGCCAAGACCCCTGAGACCCCTTACGACGAGGCCTAGTGCTTCGAATTTGAAAAGGAAGTCAGCCACATGCTTTGCATGCAGAAAGCAAGGCCATCTGGCAAAAGATTGCAGATCACCCAAGCCCAAGTGTAGGGCTTGCGGATGGCAAGGCGCCCATAAGGAGGGTTGCCCTTTAGAACCGGCAACGGCCGGAGAGTCAAGTCGTGGTGCGGCGCCACCTAAAACCGTCCAGGACAGAGGGGCTGTTCAGACAAGACCTGAAACATGCCCATGCTGTAAAGTAATCTGGCAAAGGAAGCCAGGACATATTCGCAAGTGTCCGCAGTGCGGCACTATCAACTCATTAAAGGCACGACAGTTTGTCGGTGTCTTAGATTGGGAAGAGAACGACAGGAACATCGAGATCCCAGGAGAGGAGATCGATGATGAACTCATTCCAGGAGTTAGAAGATCTGAGGAAGGCGAGGCCTGCGGATCTTGCAAGTTTTACTTTGGGCACAGTAACACGTGTCCATACAAACCAAAAGTACAGAACGACGAAGTTGATCTGAGATCACTCAATCGTTCCCTTAATGTACGAAGGAGATGACTAGCTCACTCTTAGGATAGTACGAAGATGTATTTGCTCCCGAGGAATCCCCCGTCGAAGGCGACAGGGTTAAGGGTGGTGGGCTAGCCGAAAGCCACCATGTTAACTTAATCAGGAACGAAGGATATGAAGTTCTCGATGAGAACCCTGTAATCCTTGAAACAGGTTCTCTACCAAAAGATGGTATCGACATGTGAGAAATCACTCATATGAGAGTCGAAGAAGAAGCTTCGGACTTCCCTGATGAAATCTTTGTGCACACGGTTCGCCAAAGAAAAGAAATAAAAATGAGCGTTTCTATTGGCTCAATGCCAAACTCCCTCCATCTAGTCGAAGCCCTGCTTGACAGTGGAGCTAACCAACTCTTCGTTGACGAAGCATGGGTCGTGAGACATGGCATCCCCATGAAGAAGCTCACATGCCCAATTCCAGTATTTAATGTAGACGGAACCAAAAACTCTGCTGGGAATATCACCCACTCGGCAGAATTGGTAATAGAATTCGAAGGACACCGGGAGAGAATGATGGCCGAAGTCACCAATCTAGGAGGAACGACCCTGGTCATTGGTTACAACTGGCTTCTATGCCACAACCCGGAAATAGACTGGCAGAAGGGCACAGTCAAGATGACTCGATGCCCAAGAAGCTGCTATTTATTACAAAACTGTGCCCTGCACATCTGTGATGCTGCAGAAGAAGAAGATGAACAGGAGGAAGCGTGGGAAGGCTACTATGCCTGAGCTGCGCTAGAAGCGCCACCCAAACCTTCCGAGAAAACACTAGAGGAGCTGGTACCCGAATGCTACCATGAGTGGCTGAAGGTCTTCTCTAAAGAAGAGTCTGAACGCATGCCCATAAGGAAACCTTGGGACCATGCAGTGGACCTAAAAGAAACATTCCAACCCAAGAAGGGAAGGATCATACCTCTGTCTGTGACAGAACAAGAAGAAGTGTCGGCATTCATTGACGACCAATTAAGAAAAGGGTACATACGCCCTTCCAAGTCCCCTCAAACGTCGCCAGTGTTCTTCGTGCCAAAGAAGGATGGACGAAAGAGAATGGTACAAGATTACCGCTACCTCAATGAGCACACGGTGAAAAACAATTATCCGCTGCCATTGATTGGTCAGCTGGTGGATAAATTAAAAGGGGCTAAACTATTTACCAAGATGGATCTTCGCTGGGGATACAATAATATCCGCATCAAGGAAGGCGACGAATGGAAAGCTGCCTTCGTCTGCTTCCGAGGAGCATTCGAACCCTTAGTCATGTACTTCGGGCTGTGCAACTCCCCAGCAACGTTCCAAGCAATGATGAATGAACTATTTGCGGACATGGAAGACGTCTGCGTAGTATACATCGACGATCTAATGATATTTACGAAAACAGAATCCCGAGAAGAGCACGAAAAAATTGTACAAAAAGTCTTGGCTTGCCTCGAGGAAAACGACTTATATATAAAACCAGAAAAGTGCACGTTCTTCACCGAAGAAGTAGAATTTCTAGGCATGATCGTGGGAAAAGATGGAATTCGCATGGATGAATCCAAAGTAAAAGCGGTCCTAGAATGGCCAACTCCAAAGAATCTCCGTGGAGTTAGAAGCTTCATGGGATTAGCTAACTTTTATCGTCGGTTCATCGCCAACTACGCTTCTATTGCAAGGCCATTGAATGACCTTACCAAGAAAGACGTTCCGTTCATATGGAGCGAAAAATGCCAAGAAGCGTTTGACACACTCAAACAACGTTTCACCACTGCCCCGGTGCTCGCATTCCCAGACATTGATTGTCAGTTCAGGGTCGAATGCGATGCTTCGGATTACACCACGGGAGCAGTGCTATCTATCCAAAAGGAGGAAAAGTGGCATCCGGTCGCTTATTACTCCCACTCTATGAATGACCAGGAGAGGAACTACCCAGTCACAGATAAAGAACTCCTCTCAGTAATGCACGCGTTAGAAACGTGGAGGCATTATCTAGAAGGAGCTAGACACCAATTTGAGATCTGGAACGATCACCAGAATCTCCAATGGTTTATGGTCAGACAGGATCTGAACCGCCGACAAGTGCACTGGGCGCAATACTTATCTCGATTTAATCATAAGTGGTACCACAAACCAGGGGCCACAATGGGAAAAGCAGATGCTCTCTCCCGCAGGGAAGACCATGCAGAAGGGATAGAAGAAGATAACAAGCAGGTTCTTGTCATACCGCCAGAGCGGATCGGTACTATCCAGATCCAAGATGAAGGCGATAAGTTATTAGAAAGGATAAAGATCGCAACCCTTCTGATGAAGGAAAGCGAGATTCAGAAACTCTACAAAAGGGGTTTCACAGACGATATCAAAGGTCAACTCCTCAGGACCAATGATAACAAGGTCTTCGTCCCACCAGATGAAGATCTCCGCCGAGATGTGGTAACGAATTGCCACGACACCCCTTCTGCTGGCCACCCCGGTCAGGAGAAGACCCTAGATCTGCTGCACAGATACTACGACTGGCCAGGAATGGCTACTTATGTAAAAGAATACATTGCTAGATACGATGTGTGCCAAAGAATGAAGACAGGCAATAAGCCGCCAGCTGGCAAGCTTGAACCTTTGGAGGTCTCCATGGCCCCATGGGTAGACGTATCTGCGGATTTCCTCATGGATCTCCCCTTATCTAATGGAAGTGACTCCATCCTCGTCATCGTCGATCAATTTAGTAAAGAGGTAGAGTTCATTCCCACAACCAAGACGGCAACCACCCTAGAGACGGCTCGCCTATATTTACACCGCGTGTGGACAAATCACGGAATCCCACGCTCTATTGTATCTGATCGCGGACCACAATTTGCTTCCCAAGTGATGACAGAACTGTGCAAGCGACTCGGTATTAAACCTAAATTATCCACGGCTTCTCACCCACAGACAGACGGTCAGACGGAGAGAATGATCCGAGATCTCCAGCAGTATCTAAGGATCTACTGCCATGAAAAGCAAACTGAATGGGCAGACTGGCTACCCATAGCCCAGTTCAGTTACAATACGAAGAAGCAGGCTTCTATACAAAAAGCTCCCTTTGAGGTCACACGGACCTATATACCCCGAATGGGAATAGAACCCGGCACTAGTCGTGCGCCAGCAGCCGACAAGTTAGCCGATAATATAACCTCTATATTAAAATCCACACGGGATAACATTGAGCAGGCTCAAAGAAAGATGAAGGTTCAGGCGGATAAACACCGCTCTGATGCCTCAAAGTACTCCATCAGAGATGAAGTACTCCTATCTACCGGCAATCTCCGCTTGAAGCGAGATTCACGTAAATTAACAGAGAAGTGGCTGGGGCCCTTCAAAATCACACGATGCGTGGGAAACAATGCAGTGCATTTGAAACTCCCACATAATATGAAAATTCACCCTGTGGTAAACGTATCCAGGGTTAAACCTTATTTATGCCGCCTCGACGGACAACCAGTATTCCAACCTGGTCCAGTGTTAGTCAATGACGACCTGGAAGTCGAATACGAGGTAGAGCACATCATAGACGCCTGCTGGAATGGGCGACGAAAAGAATATTTGGTCCACTGGGCTGGCTACTCAGAAGAGGAGCGCACCTGGGAACCAATGTCTAATTTAAGAAATGCGGCAGAAGCGGTCGCATTATTCCACGAAACGAATCCAAAGGCCCTAGCACGAAGTGTCTTTACTTGTTTCAATATATTTAACCCCTATGATATAGACAACATACCCACTCCAGTCATCTAGGAATCTGACCCATAGAGGGGGGGTGGTGTTATGAACACCTTTTCACTATTTAAAACTTGCTCATGACAGGAGTCGAACTCCTGACCTCCTATATAAGGAAAACCCCATCAGGACTTAGATGTTTTCCAGTATAACTTATCACATGACTGCTTACATCAGCAGTCTAGACCACAAGTCACGTGACTTGTCACATGCCCAAGGGCTAGACCCTTATCTCTTATCTATGACGTCACTCCTCATGCCCAACATGCACATCACACAAGGCATGCTTCTTTACTTCTTTCTCACACGGACATGCTTCTTTATGACTCATGCATCCTTATCAACCAATCATGTATTTTCTTTTTATCATGGTACAATGTCCCTTTATGGTATTTACACAAACATGTACATACAGTAGAATAGTATATAAACCCCCGGGCTTCGAGGCTGGAGTCCCCAGCTTTGAAGTCTTGGAGATTTCCTCCTATCATTGCTCATAAGGATTCAAAGGGATCATATCCTTTATACCAAGGGTCAAAGGACCATTACACACCTCACTAGTGCAGGGCATTAGGAGTTGTTTCACCCACCTGGTCAGGGAGTTTGGAGGTGGAGAGCATGCCAAAGATATCTAGGAATACATTGTTAGCAGACAAAAAGTTATGAAGCAGAAGTGAAACAGACCTCTGGGCTCTCATGTGCCCTTTGTCTGATAGAGGCCTGCTGTTATGATTCGTTGGCCCCTTACCCTTGTTCCTTGACGCTTACTTACCATTGTATATCAAAGGGGCTTTAACCCTGCTGTTCGAGTCCCGCTTGGGCTCTTTTCTTTTCCATGACCTTTTCTCAGATTACTGCTTACATATTTAGCGTGACTCATCCGCAGTTGTATTACAGATACTTTTCCAATGTCATTGCATCTTTCCATAGTAAATCAGCCTTCTTTGTGATTCCATTGCTTTCTATTTGCTGACTCACCTTCTTCCCTGACCTACCCTTAATCCTTTGACTTGTGTATATAAACCCTCGATACATTACTGTAGATCCTCATCTAGATCTCCTACAATCTACCTTATACCTTGGATTGTCTCTGGTTCCTCAGTCCTCGTTCTACTGTTGAGTGGATGCTCCTTAGAATCCCTTCAACCCACTGCTAGTCTTGCGGTGTCCTCAAAACCTCTGATAAGGAATACCCTTATCAGAAATCCTCGATTCTGTCTCTTTGATGGTCCCTTAGAAACTTTTGATCCTGTCTCTTTGACAGTCCCTCAGAACATCCATCAAGAACACCCCTTGCTGGACCCCCCTCGACTCCTGTCAGCTGCATAGCGGCAGTAAGCCCTTGACCCTTTTGTAGGCCATGCCCCGACTATGTCTGTTACGCTTGCGCAACGTCTAGTCCCAGTGTGTCCTCAAAGGCAACACAACGTCCTATAGAAATCCTAGGGGTTCTCTGCTGAGACTTGAGACTCAGGCAGGATGAGACTAAACACTGCATATAATTGCACAGATCTAGCTAAGAAACAGGGAAGACAACTGCTAACTATTTATACAGTCCGAAACCATCTCAGAATGGAAGGAAGAATGGTACAGGACATATGGTACATTACAACGGCCTCGTGGATCAATGGTAGGAATGGAATAACATTGCCATCAGGAGGAGGAAGGAAGGAGGAGTGGAGGTCTGTGAACAAAGTGGTTCTGGAAACACATGGTAAGAGTTACAAAAGCAGAATGAAAGAGGAACAAGGTGAATCAAGAATGGGGATCTCCATATGACCATATGGAGCATAGTCTTTGGGAAATAAAGTCCAGTAGCATTCTAGGGGTAGTCCATCCTCTGGCTTCCATTTCAGTGGGAGAGTGTCGAAGAGTTCCAATGGTTCTGGAATTCTGGAACCTTCGGAACCATGGGAAGGTACGTTGGAAGCGTTGGAACTGCAGGAATAAGTTCCAGAACCTTCAGAACTGCACTTATTCATAACATTACCCTCTTCTATCCATTGAAGACCCTCTTTAACTCCTAAAGTCACCTCCTGCAGAGTCTCCATCATTGAAGATGACATTGTCATCATTGAAGTCTTCTGGGTCAAAACATTCAGCAGATGAGTACCCCATTCTGTTACAGGAAGAACATCAGTTGAAGGGACATTCTCTTTGGATATGTCCAGGGGCTTTGCATTGACAGAAGGGGCATGTGTAAATAGGGCAGTCAGGTCGCAGATGCTTGATGCTTTCACATTGGAAGCATGCGAGTTTGTTGGACTTCCTATTCCTGCAAGTTGGTCCTGGGGTGGGTCTTGGGGGAATGGGAATGGGGTTGGGTGATGGTGCCTCTTTCTGTTTTTCTTTTTCTTTTCCTCTGATAAAACTCGTGCTCTGTTCCTCACCTCCTTCAATCAATGATAGAAACTTCTTTGGGCCATCTCGAATGGGTAGAACTTGGGGGGTTTGGGGGAGGGAGGTTGCGGCCAGTCCTTCTGCCATTTGTAGGGCTGCATCTTTAATTCTCCTCTCAGCCACAGCAATTCCTCCAAGCAATGGTCCAGTGCTTCCCATGATGGGAGGGTTCTGGGCGTGGCTGGTCCCATTAAGTTTCTCGACGATGGGAGTGAAAGAGGGCAATATGGCAAGGTGGTCATGGGCGAGGTCCAGGAGGTAGTTCTCCCCCTGTTCCTTGGTGAGGGCTTGGAGAAGTGGTCAGAGGTAGGGGGCCAGTGCAACTCTGGAGAAGGTATTGATGATTCTGAAGATTCCAAGGTCTGCAAGGGTTTGGCAGATTTGGATCCGTCCTTTAGTCAGAGAGTGTTCGAGTGCGTAATCAAGTGATTCTGCTGGTGTTGGATTTCTTCAAGCTCTCCTGTGATTGAGTCTGACAGAGAGTGAGAGTCGTTGAAAGGCTGCAATAAGAGAGGAGAAGATGGATGCTTCATCATACAGAGGGTATGAGACAAGGTAGTGATAGAGGGCTGGGCATCCAAGGACCGATACCAGGAGGGTGTTTCAAAAAATAGGGGGGAGTCTATGTCCTCGGACAGGAGGTAATTCAGGAACGAAGATTCTGAACATGAGAGGGGATATACAGGGGGTGTGAAGTCTTGGGGATTCATGGGGGGATTTGAGGGAGTATTCATGAGGTGTGTTCATTGTTCTGGGGACTTTCAGAGTTTCCTTGATTGTTTATAAATCTCCAAAAGTTCCAATCCATTTCTGAGGTTGGATTCTGGCTCCCATGTGTCATCGCCAGAACCATATTCTTTCCATTGGATGTGGAATTGACAGGCTCCCTTTCTTTCCCTGTGGGCAATGATCTTGTCTATTTCCCACTCCTTTTCTCTGTCTATCAGTTCCAAGGTAGGTCAGGAAAAGTTGGTTCCATGTTCCCAGGTTTCCACATAAGGGGTTAGTAGGCTGGCATGGAACACGTTGTGGATTTTCCATGTTGGGGGAAGGTGGAGTTGGTAAGCTACAGAAAAGATTACTTTTTCAATTTTGAATGGTCCTTCACGTTTGGGGGCTAGTTTTCTGGCTGGGTAGTTTGTTTTTAGATTGGTCACTTCCAACCATACTTTATCTCCAATCTTCCATGGGGTGAATGTGGATCTTTTTCATCTTTCCATAAACATTCTTGTTCACTCATGTGCTGCCAGTGCCTCTTTTTGAGAGTCTTCTAGTTTGGTTAACCTATTTTCCAATTCTGAAACAAATGTTTTTCCAATTGGTGGATAAGCTTGGGGTTGGTATCCCATGATCAGTTCGAATGGGGATTTCTGAGTAGAGGAATGGATTGCTAAATTGTGATGAAACTTGGCCAATGGAAGGAGCAGAACCCATTGATCCACTGATCCATTGCAGAAGATCCAGAGGTAGGTTTTGAGTTCCTGATTCATTTGTTTGGTTTCTCCATCAGTCTGAGGATGATAGGCAAAAGATAGGGCAACATCTGGAGTGGTCGTGCTAGTTCCCTGGCAAAGACAGATGCAAATTGGGGGCCCCTGTCTGAGATGATTCTGTCACGGAGACCAAATCTTTTGAACACATGGTCAAAAAAGAGTTGGGCAATTCCTTGTGCATCAATGGTTTTGGAGCAAGGGCAGAAAATTACCCCCTTTGAAAGGCCATGGTCGACCACGACCATAACAGAGTCAAATCCAGAGACAGGCGGTAGTCCCAAGATAAGGTCAACAGAGATCTGTTGAAAGGGGCGAGATGCGGATGAGTTTAAGGGCATTAAAGGGGGGGATATAGGGTGGGTGTTTACTTTATTGGCTTGACAAGTAGCACAACCTGCGATGAAGCATCACAGAAATGTGGACATCCCTGGCCACCAGAACTCTTTTTCCAGAGCAACTAATGTTTGGAAGTGACCCATGTGTCCACTTGTTGGGGAGTAATATAGATCATGGACCAGTTTTTTGTGGGCAGGTTCCAGGATAAAGAGGCGTCCTTGGAAACGGAGTTCTTGATCTACAAAGGTCCAGTTGGACAACTTTGTTCTGGGAAGCGGGGGGTGTCATTGTACATTTTCTCAAGTGTGATGAGGACAAAAGGATTGGAGGGAGTAGACTTTGCAATTTTATCTGTTAAAGTGAGGTCAATCTGTTTACAGAATAGGTCGTCTGAAAGGAGAACAATCTCAGCATTGTCTAATTCAGTGGGTATGTCATCTTTTCTTGAGAGGGCGTTGGCAGGACCCATGTGTGTTCCTGGTACATGTGTGAATGCAAGGTCGAAATCTTGCAGAAACATTTGCCATTGAGCATGTCATCATGATAGTCAATGGGGGGCTCTGAAGTAGGTAAGGTTTTTGTGATCAGTGAGTATTTGGACCACATGTTGAGCCCCAAGTAGGTGGTGTCTCCAATCTTCAAGGGCATGAATAACCGCCAGTAGTTCTCTGTCGTATATGTTATATGTAGTTTCATTCTGCACTTGATAGAGTGGTGGATCGGTATGCACATGGGTGGAGATCGCCATTGGAGTC
Source organism: Austroboletus niveus (assembly GCA_038090255.1). Taxonomy (NCBI): domain Eukaryota; kingdom Fungi; phylum Basidiomycota; class Agaricomycetes; order Boletales; family Boletaceae; genus Austroboletus; species Austroboletus niveus. Next base: position 4,652 of record JBBPMJ010000738.1, on the reverse strand, counting down.
TTTTTGCATGAGAACTTCTCCTGTGGCTAGGAGTGAAGCATCTGTCATTACAAAGTATGGGTGTTCCGGATCTGGCTGTTTTAAGACCGGAGAGGTGGAGAATACCAGTTTCATGTCTTCAAAGGCATGTTGTTCTTTCTCAGTCCAAGCCCAGGGTTTGTCCTTCCGAGTAAGTTTGTTAAGTGAGGTGACTCTCTGAGCAAAGTTTGGGATGAATCTTCAATAGAAGTTGCAGAACCCTAAGAAGGATCTTACTGCTTTGACAGAATTGGGGGGGTTCCATTCTTTTTTTGCTTGGAGTTTGGTTGTATTCATTGCAAGCTCTCCTGATTGAATTGTTAGGCCAAGATAGTTCATGGTCTGGGAGTCAAAGGTACATTTCTGGAGTTTGCATCTAAGTCCCAAGCTTCTAAGTCATTCTAGAACCTTAACAGTCCTTTCTCTGTGCTCGGATGGATCGGAAGAATGGATGGCTAGGTCATCCATATAGATAATTAGCCATCCTTCTGCAAGGTAATCCCCAAAGGCATCATTCATGAATGCCTGAAAAGTGGTGGGAGAGTTGCATAACCCAAAGAACATTACTGTTGGTTTGAATAGTCCAAAGGGGGTGATGAAGGCTGCTTTCCATTGATCCTCTGGCACTATTTGTATATTGTGGTATCCCCATTGGATGTCCATTTTGGTGAAGATAGTTGAGTTCCCTATCTGTTCGACGATGAATTGGATATTTGATAGGGGGTAGGCATTTTTTATAGTGTGCTTGTTGAGGTATCTATAATCTTGGCAGGGTTGGAGCTTTCCATCCTTCTTATCAACAAAGAAGAAGGGTGCTGCTTGGGGGGATTGTGACGGTTTGATTCGTCCATTTGCCAGATTTTCTTCTATGAACTTTTTACAGGCCTCTTGTTCAGGAAGAGATAGGGGGTAGGCTTTGGCTCTCTTTGGAATGAACATTTCCTTCAATTTGATGGTATGATCATATGCTCATGAAGGGGGTAGAACATTTGGGGGGTTTTCTTCAAATACGTCTTTGAAGTTTTTATAGTCTTTTGGTAACTCCCTCTTTTCCTGCTTTTTCTCCATCTCTAGTTCCATGGATAGTGTTGTTTTCATGACATATTCTTTGGTGGTTTCATATCTTTCACAGTATGATGCATGGGTTTCAAAATCGGGATCTTTCCAGAGGTATCTTATGAGGTATCTTCTTTCATCTTCTTCATTCTCCTTTAGAGCTTGTTTCCAGTCTCGGTTTGGTAGTTGGAGGGTTACTCTTCCTGTTGCCCAGTCTATGTCTGGATTTTGTTCCCTAAGCCAGTTCATTCGTAGAATGATATTCTCCTTGCTGGCTGGGAGGAGATGGAACGTTCAGCTTTTCATCACATTTCCAATATGAAAGGTGATCATTGTTCGGAACCTGATAAGTCCTGCTTGATTTGTAGTTCCATCTGCGTTAATAGCCCTGATGGGTCGTGCTATTCTTTCCATGGGTAGATTGTTTCTTTTGGCAAAGTCTAGGTTTATGAATGAGCCAGTTGCTCTGCAGTCGATCAAGGCAGTGGTTTCAGTGGTGGTCCTTCTGGATATTTCAAGTGAGATGGGGATGAGTATTGATTTTGGGTCACTTGATACTAGTACAGAAGAAAAGTTAGGGGGGCAGAGAGCCGACTTCTGTTCCCTCTTTAAAAATCCGAAAAGCCTTTGTCCTTGAGTTCAATCTTTGCAATCGTTTCTTCACCCTCTTTGGGATCTTTAAAGCATTCTTTGAGTATCCGGAGTACCTCTTTCTCATCCACCTGCTTTTCTCCCAGTTGTTTCACATATTTATTGATAGGTTCTTTCTTTGTTTCAATGGTTTGAACCCTGGCTGGGTTCTTGGGGGGTCGTGGTAGTGGGTTTCCTCTTTTTGGATAATTCCTAGTGGAGCATCTGACTTTATGACAGATGAAGCACCTATTTTCCCTAATGTGGCGAGCTCTTTCAGTGGGGGAGAGCATTCATCATCCTAGGGCAGTGGTTTGAAGGGCATCTATATCCATTGTTACGAACACTCTTTTCACTATTTAAAACTCACCTATGGCAGGAATCGAACTCCTGACCTCCTATATAAGGAAAACCCCTATCGGCACAAGGCCACTGGGACTTAGATGTTTTCCAACATAACTTATCACATGACTGCTTACATCAGCAGTCCAGACCACAAGTCACGCGACTTGTCACATGCTCAAGGGCTAGACCCTTATCTCTTATCTATGATGTCATGATGACATCACACCTCATGCCCAGCATGCCCATCACATGAGGCATGCTTCTTAACTTCTTTCTCTCACGGATGCGCTTCTTCATGACTCATGCATCCTTATCTACCAATCATGTATTTTCTCCTTATCATGGTATGATGTCTCTTTATGGTATTTACACAAACATGTACATACAGTAGAGTAGTATATAAACCCCCGGGCTTTAAGGCTGGAGTCCCCAGCTTTGAAGTCTTGGAGATTTCCTCACAAGCATACTGCTCTATGGGTCAAAGTGACCATTCACTCTACTCTTTAACTTCCTCTTTATTGAGTCGTTTCACTACTTCAAAGCTACTCCAGCACCGTCAAAGGACTCTGCTGTCAGAAGACTTCCCTAGCTGTTACAAGAAACACTAGTCACCTTGCACAAGTGAGCACAGCAAGCCAATACTCTGTAGAGCCTTGTGGGGCGTGCTTTGATGAAGAGGACTAACCAAGATCAGTGTCCCTTCCCCCTTTCGCAGGTTCAGTCACAGGCTGGGTCAGATACCCAGTTCTAGCCGAGAAAGAACGACAGGCGAGTGCATCGCCTGACCCAAACAGGGAACTCACTCCCTTCTCCGACCTTGAAGTTTTCGACCCTAACGACATCTGGTGGGGTGCAACACTTGGAAGCGAGGCAGAGGAGTTTATAAGGGAGGCTATCAGAGAAGGTAGCACGAGGAAGGAAGTTGGTGTGCAGACGGACCCCATAATGGTAAAGAAGCCAAGGGAGTTTGCCCACCTCATCCCCGAGGAACCACGATGCCTTAGAACTCGGAGGGTACACGAGGTCAACCCTGAGAAGCAGTGGTTAGACAGAGCAGTCCAGAGAGGGCCACTACATGTGCGACCCTACTTACGTACAAAGACCAAACTTCGAGGAGTAGCCAGGGGCCTCCCGAAGATATCCCCATACACACACGTCGAGTACTAAAAAATTGTACTTCCAAAATTCCTTTACACGAATACGATCAGCAGCGACGTGCCCTGATAAATCATTGGCTAAACGGACTTGAAAAAGACTCTCAGAGAGTAGACGCTCTTGCTGAGGAACTTGAAAGAAGAAGGAAAGTCAAGGAGTTAAAAGCATTACTCTTTGACCCCACCCACAATGTTGAATCTGGTCGATGCACAAGGAAACTATAGTTGGGACCAGCTTGCAACTGTGATCCTCAACTTGGAAACCCAAGTTCAGGCCTTGATGGCCAGAAACGAACAACTCCTGGCAACGGCCCAGGATGCAGAAAGAAGAGCAGAGCTCGCTTACAAAGCAGCTCAACAAAGCACGGCCATCGGGTCAACCCGGGCCGCACCAGAGTTCCTAGGGGGCTCTAAGGTGGAAATTTTTACGGACCCTGGGACCTACGATGGTTCCAAGGTCAAATTCGAGGAATGGTGGATGAAAATGAAGGCTTGGCTTGATGCCACGCCAAGGTTCTTCTGCCTCACTGACAGCGTGGGACGCCCAGATCCACAAGCAGGAAAAAACCGGGCCTACGCAGTGCTCTCTTGCCTAAAAGGGGTAAAAGGGAGCTACTATGCCGAAATGGAGCTTGGCAAGCTCACAAATGGAAACTCCGAGCTGGTAGATTGGGACTACCTGTGCAAGGAGATAGAGAGTCTCTTCCAACCCACCCTTAAAAAGGAATGGGCGATTAACGCCCTTGAAAAATACAAGCAAGGAGGACAGGACGTTTACACATACCTGGCCAAGTTCCGCACTCTCGCCTGGCAAGCAGAGTGTGCAGATTCACATGCTGTGCACTTGTTGGAGACAGGATGCTCCGATGAAATTAAAAGACACATGTTCCAACTCGGAAGGAGAGGAGGGACATACACCGAGTTGATGAAAACGATCCAGGAGATCGGTACAAACATCGAGGCATATAAAATTGCCACCGGGCAAACAAGGTTTGGCCAAGAAAGGCCAGAAAAGGGCAGAGACCATCAGGTCAATGCCGCACAATCAAAAGCCCCGACTGAAATGACTCAAATAAAGAGGAGCATAGAGGGAATGACCACTTTGGTCCTTAGAGGGAAGAAGCTTGGTTTAGAGGAAATCTCCAAGACTTCAAAGCTGGGGACTCCAGCCTCGAAGCCCGGGGGTTTATATACTATTCTATTGTATGTACATGTTTGTGTAAATACCATAAAGGGACATTATACCATGATAAGAAGAAAATACATGATTGGTTGATAAGAATGCATGAGTCATAAAGAAGCGTGTCCGTGAGAGAAAGAAGTAAAGAAGCATGCCTTGTGTGATGGGCATGTTGGGCATGAGGTGTGACGTCATCATGACATCATAGATAAGAGATAAGGGTCTAGCCCTTGGACATGTGACAAGTCACGTGACTTGTGGTCTAGACT
>JBBPMJ010000737.1:0-11183 GCA_038090255.1 Austroboletus niveus | reverse complement strand
CCGTTGATTTATGCATCAAAGCTCCGCATGAACCTCATGCTACATCCCTACTTGTGTGGTTCTGCATCAGGGAAGTTGCGGTAATCACCGTCGTTGATTTATGCATCAAAGTTCCGCACACGCCTGACCATAATACATCTCTACTAGCGTGGTTTTAAATCAGGAAAGTTTCGATAATCACTGTTGTTGATTTATGCATCAAAGTTCCGCATACGCCTGGTCATGATACATCTCTACTAGCATCAGGGAAGTTACGGTAATCACCGTTGATTTATACATCGAAGGTCCGTATCAAGGGTTTTAGCCAGCTTGTGCATAAGCAACTGCGCATTCCATTGCACCACTACCTGGCCAAGTATGTTTCGTCGCCTAGGGTTGACGAACAATGCGGGGAATCGTGAGTACCGGGCAATAAATTTGCTGAAAAAAAGCTAATTAGGACCCAGAGTCGAGTCCGAATACTAGGAACGCTCACCAAGCTGAGGAAGCGAGACTGACCAAAAAAGGCGGACTGAGAATTGGTGAGAATCAAGGAGAAAGCCTCCAAATGGATTACTGACAAAGGCCCAGAGTCCGATGAAAACACCACCGCTTACCGAAAAGACGTGAGCACGATCAAAATCAAAACTTCAAGTTGGATACGTTCGGTCGTTTTCCTCACGGACGGCAATCATTTCATGAGCGGCGATGAGGAAGGTAAGATTCAATGTTGGAGCGTGGAAGACGCAAAGGAGGTGGGAAGGCCAATGGAATCGCACTCTCGTGTTTTGGACATTGCAATCTCGCGAGACGGGAACTGGCTTGTGAACGGGACTGAGAGTGGACTTGTGATGCTATGGGATGCAAACAGTCGCACGAAACTCACCGAGTTTCAGGGACACAGAAGCGAGATAAACGCGGTCGACATCTCCCCAGACGGAAAAAGAATCGCGACTGGATCCGACGACAAGACTGCCCGCGTCTGGTTACACATGGCAGGCAAAAAAATATTCGAATGGAACCACGACGACAGGGTAAATAGAGTCAAATTCTCTCCAGATGGTCTTCGCATCGCCACAACCTCCAGGTATAGAAGAACCCGCCTCTATGATAGCCAAAACGGAACCCTTCTCGTCGATTTGCCTATTGGAGTCCCATGGTGTAATCGCTCGCTCGCCTGGTCCGACAGTAATCAACTACTTGCCTCGTCACACGGTGGAAACATCTACTGTTTGGATGCTGCCTCCGGAAGAACCATCACTGCATGGAACATCAATGAATATCCAGGGCACATCGTAATGGCAAGGAACAATAAATTTATCGCCGCATCTTACAAATCTGCGGTATCATTCTGGGACACAGTCACGCATGAGCAAATTGGATCTCCCATCGACCATACTGGCGTTGTCTACTCAATGGCCATGTCAAAAACTCATGACATTGTGATCGGTGGGGACAGTGAAATCACCATTCGCAATCTCGGTGACATCCTTCCCTCTGGTTATCTTGATATTGTAGGTTCTAAACTCTCTGATCTATTCCTTCTCAGCGAATCACCCCTTTAACCATTCCAGGTATCGGACCAAAGCGTTGCACTGCAGATGTCGAATGTAAGCCTCTACTTGATACGTCAGAGTCCGAATTCGCTAACTATGTATATTTCATCGAATTTTGTAGCTCGTCCATGTCAGCCCTGTAGTACTGATATTGTGGAGAGAGAACAAGTTACTCGATGCGATCAAACTGATTTCGAAAGAAATCAAGCAGTCTGGCAAGAAAGAACATTTGCTCGCCACCCGCGCTCTCCTCAGAGCTCATCTCCACCAGTGGGACCTGGCTATTTATGACGCTCAAAAGGTATCATTATTTCTCTTGTCTGCTCACACGCATTAATTGCTATAGTCCATTGCATGCAAGCCAACCGCACTAGCCTATGTGGCACACAGCATCGCTTTATTTAGTAAAGGTGATCCAGAGCGAGCCAAAGAAGAGTTCAACCTGCTCTTTGTGTATTGCGATAATGTTGACATGTGCTTCATGTCTCTCATCAAGGTTCGTTTCTGATGCATGTCCGGTATATCTATCCATGACGCATGTCGGTTCCGCTGATAGGCGATCATCTTATTTACATCGGGAAATCGCGAGGAAGGTATGGCACGTGTCGCTGATCTAGTTACACACTGTCCAACTGTGATATCGTGCCGTATGGTCCAGGTAAGAAGTGTTAAAACGCGTTGTAGTATATCTGACGGCCTTCTACAGGGACACATGATTGTGAACGCTCGAAAGGGGTACATGCAAAACGGGGAGTACGACAAGGTACTCACACTTTTCGACCATGTGGGTGGGAAAAGGGCACCCTATTTTCCTGTGCGTCATCCAGGATTTGAAACCATTTCATTGGCAAGTAGCAATATCTGATCGCGGTGTCCAAGTCATTCATACAGTTTTAAGATATCTGGCTGGACACACGACGTGGATGGTCTTAGATTCATGCTCTATCAACAACAGTGTGAGGCGTTGTATGCCCTCAGTCGTCGAGAGGAAGCAGTCAGCTTGTTCCGAGTTACGTTACACGACTTTAGGGGACTTTCAGAGACAAGAAATGAAATGAAGAAATGGATTCAAGGTGAGCTGTAATATTACTAACGCGAAAGATATTCATTCGTACTGAGCCATTATTCACGTAGATTTCTCGCAGCAGTGCAACCTTACCATTCCCATCTCTCCATCTCCCGGTGCTCCTTCCCGGAACATTCTAAAGTTTCTCCGCCGTCGGTGATCGAGATTTAGTGAGTGCTTGATCACCGTCCATTGTCTCCACTCAAGCTATGACTTTTCTCGTAGGCCGGTTGGTGCTCACTGATTAAGTTCACGGGGAGATGATATCGGAATATTCCAGGCTTGCTGCCATTATGAATATGGAGTGGACTCGACATGTATGAATTCAGTTTGTATTAGCTACGACACGATTGGTCTCTTGATTCGGTAGTATTATGATCTCTTGCTCGATATTAGTATTGAACATGATTGTATCTGTACCGCGTGTGCCTTGGGTAAAGGACCCTCTCCGCCTCACCTCCATCTCAAGTTCGATTTTTGGTCCAGAAGAGCCTTCTTCCGAAGCCTCCCTTTTGGACGACCCCTTTCGAAAGGCGGTTCTGACGACTTTGTTTTGGAATCGCGCTGCGCGCTCGGGCACAACTCGTCAGAACTCAACGTACATTCAGCACGTTTCAGACCGACGGGAAGACATATGTATCTAGGCATCGTTCAGTAGATTACCGAAAAAATAATACTTACAAGAAGGGCTTTTACCTGTCTGTATCCAACGGGCAAATGGCTAATCTCGAAATGAAGCTCTTTAGGAAGCCACGATTGAAGACTCAACCTAAGGCGAGGTGATTAGTCAAGACACTGTCGTATGATGGAAATGTCACCTCGTCTCTTCGGGATTCATCTTCGGTCGATTATGCCACCCGAGTCGGTTGGTGATCCGATGGATGTGGATGTCTACCTCGATCCCCAAGTTCCTATGTAGACTGTATATCCAAACGACTGGTATGAGGAAGCGATGTACAGGATCCATGCTACTTGAAGTGCCAGAAACGCCATCTCGGGGCCTACGGCGGGGAATGAACAGAGTTCCTCTGCCGTCTTGAGGACGTCTGAATCGAAGTCGTCGCTCCGGGAGTAAGTAAACGTCTCACAAACGTAGTGGTCTGTATAAACCGGATTCACGTACTGGGTCTTTCGTCTCCAGTGCCCTACTTTGGCGATAGCCCCCGAGATCGTGGTTTCGTCTGCTTCCAATTCTACGTGGACGGAGAGTGATCCACGGCTAAACTGTGCGGCATCGTTTTGAGCTTGCTTGTCGGTTTTTTTTAGTGGGTGAACGTCCCCACGGCATCAGTAATTTTGCAACTGTCTTTAGCCGTCTTATCCGGTGCTTGCCGCGTCTAATGCGGCTTATGTATTGTGCTAACGTTGCTAACGCTAAGACATAAGCTGCGTTAGACGCGGCAAGCGCCGGATAAGACGGCTAAAGACAGTTGTAAAATTACTGATGCGTCTGATACCTCGACCTCAACTTGACTTTTTTCCGCGCCGCGATCGTTTTGTTCTTGCTACCTTTTTTGCACTGGGTTTAGTCTGTACCTCTATCCCTTGCATATCAGTGTCCGTGAGCTCTTGTTTGACGCGTACAGAGCGATGGTCTGACATTGTCGTCTTGGCTTGGAATATCATAGAGCGTGACTGCACTGTGATATGGATTATAGAGTTTCACCGCAAGCCTCATTACTAGTCGGCCCGAAGTCGTCCGTCTCAGTTCTGGGTTCCTGGAGTTGTTTGGGTGTGTTAGGATGAGAAAATATTGCCTTTTACCACTAACGCCCAGCTGTCTGGCTGCACTGCTAAAACAACGCTGCACCATCTTTGAAACGGCCTATGTCGATCAGGCTCTATCATATCGATGGGGATGACTAGATCCACGCCAGAACCCGAAGATGGATCCCAGACCTGAGATTTGAATACTGCCGTCCAAGTCGTTGAGAAAGTCAAGGAGCTGTTGTAAATCGTCCATCTCGGGCGAGTAGCCCTCATTTCGTCGTTGGTGAGACGGAGCAAGAAGGCGGTTTGCAGCGATATGAAGGGATCGATGGGCGGTATTTGCAAGATGAACGCCAAGGCATAATGGGTGGCATTGAGATAGGCAGGCAAGGTCGGTAGTCTGCTGAGCGACGGCTCTGAGCTGGGCAGCGTTGACGCAAGATATGCAGGCTCTGTTCCGGGACGACGCACCGTTTCCTGAACGAACTGTCAATGTCTTGTGATGAATACTCTAAAAATTCGACTATGCGTCTCTCCTGACCCTTTGACAATGCCCGTGGCGTCTGGTTGGCGGTTGCTTGCTCCATTGTTCATGAAGACAAAATGGATACCAATAAGTAACGACTAGGACAACCCTGCACGTCTCCAAACTTGGTCTAAGTATCGTGCTTTCTGAGTACTCAATTGCCTGTAATGCGCCTTTCCGCGAAACTTGGTCCAGCAACGTCTTTTTGTGCCTGATTTTCTCGAGTTCCGCTCGCGGTCCCTTGAGCAGCACCTTTACGGTCTCGGCCACGTCGTTCTTCAGATACCCGTGCCCTTTACTTTCGTACGTTTTGCGACCTCGAGTACATTGTTGTCGGCCACCCGGCAGTCTCGTTCTTGCAAAGGATTTCACGTTGCAGGACGTCAAGTATATCGCCCGCCCTCTTAGCCGGACACCAGACGTCTCAGCGCCCAACAAAAAAGGTCGGCGAACTGCGCTTCAACAGCGACTTACCCTTCATGGAATTTCCAGCTTTGTCTTGAAATAATTTTCACCAGAGCAGAGAAATGAACGACGCTTCTATACATGAAGCATCGCTACTTCGTGCTTTGTAATTGCCGACCAATTGAAGCAAACCAGACATGGACTGCGCGAGTCGGGGTCGTGTGACCTTCACCAGCCGCAGCCGCACCAAAGCATGTCCAGGCATTTGTGACGCATCGAAGACCAGCGGAAGCGCAAGTCCGACATGTACCTCTGCTCCGTTTCGTTCACCAATGTGTACGCTAGTTTGCGCGAGCAATGGCTCTGCCGGCTGATTGTTTGCACGGATGTTAACGATGTTGGCCAAACCGAGATCATCATGGTGGGGGCCTACACCTACTGAGAAAAGGAGCTGCATCCGACGCTCCTGTGACGATAAGCAGTCTTGTCTTCGGACTTGAACATCCCGGCGACTTCGATAAGGCATCCCGAGGAGGGTGCGAAAGGCGGTACGGTAGAGTTTGTACTCGGCAGACGCCACTCCATAGACCACAGCCATAGATGGGAGAGCGATGTTGAGGGGGAACAGGCAAGCGAAGGTGAGAGCGAGGCCAGGGGTCGAGGCTGGCGATAAAATGATGAGAACTGATCGTTTCGCTAGTGTATAGGTATGAACATGATGTTCAGTCGTTGCGAGTGCGAGGAGGGTGAGTGACGAGGTATATAAGAGAGGAAAGGAACAACCAGGAAGACGGCGTCGGGTTGAACTCGTTGGAGATGTGTAGTAGCGCTATTCCCTCGGGGAAACGGACCAGGATCTTAGGCTATAGGTGCCAAACAGCAATACACATCGAGAAATCCCAAAGAGGCTATTCTCGAAAGAGCGTGCGAAGTGGCGTAAGCCGCGATAAGGATTACAGCCATTCTTTCTCCATCGGACCACTACCTGGCCAAGTATGTCTCGTCGCCCAGGGCTCACGAACAATGCGGGGAATCGTGGGTACCATGCAAGAAGTTTGCTGAAAAAAGCTGATTAGGACCCAGAGTCGACTACGAATACCAGCAACACTCACCAGGAGGAAGCGAGACAGATCGAAAGTGGCCAATCGAGAAACGGTGGGAATCACGGGAAAAGTCTTAAAGTGGATTACTGACAAAGGCCCTGGCAGAGTCCGATGAAAACACCACCACTCACCGAAAAGAAGTAAGCACGATCGAAATCAAAACTTCAAGTTCGATATATTCGGTTGCTTTCCTCGTGGATGGCAAGCGTTTTGTTAGCGGCGATGAGGAAGGCAAGATTCAATTCTGGAGCGTGGAAGACGGAAAGGAGGTGGGAAGGCCAATGGTATCGGAAAGTCGGGTTTGGGACATCGCAATCTCGCGAGACGGGAACTGGCTCGTGTGCGGGACTATGAGTGGACTTGTGATGGTGTGGGATGCAAGCAGCCACACGAAGCTCACCGAGTTTCAAGCACACAGCCTCGAGGTAAATGCAGTCGACGTCTCCCCCGACGGAACAAGAATTACTACTGGATCCAATGACAAGACTGCCTGTGTCTGGTTGCGCAGGACTGGCAAGAAAATATTTGAATGGAAACACGATGACTGGGTAAACGGAGTCAAAATCTCCCCAGACGATCTTCGCATCGCCACTACCACGCTAGAAAAGACCCGCCTCTACGACAGACAAAACGGAACCCTTCTCGTCGACTTGCCGATTGAAGTCACCTCTTGGCATAATCGCTCGCTCGCCTGGTATGATGACAGCAATCAACTATTTGTCTCGTCACGCGACGGAAACATCCACTGCTTGGACGCTGCCTCTGGAAGAACCATCACTGCATGGAAGGTCAAAGAGGATCTACGGCGCATCGTGATGGCAAGGAACAACAGATTTATTGCAGCATCTTATGGATCCCAGGTATCGTTCTGGGACACAGTCACACATGAGCAAATTGAGTCTCCTGTTGACCATACAGGCGATATCTATTCTATGGCCATGTCAAAAAATCATGACATTGTGTTTGGTGGAGATAGTGGAATCACCATTCGCAATCTCGGTGACATCCTACCGTCTGGCTATCTTGATACTGTACGTTCTAAACTCTCTGATCTATCCATTCTCAACGAATTCCCTCTTTGACCACTCCAGGCATCGCACGAAAGCATTACCTCGCAGATCTCGAATGTACGTCTCAACTTGATGCATCAGAGTCCGAATTTGCTAATTAAATCCCGTTGAATTCTGTAGCTTGTCCATGTCAGTCCTGCAGTACTGGTATTATGGAGAAAGGACAAGCTGCTCGATGCGATTAAACTGATTTCGAAAGAAATCAAGCAGTCTGGCAAGAACGAACATTTGCTCGCCACCCGCGCCCTCCTCAGAGCCCGTCTCCATCAATGGGATCTAGCTATCCAAGACGCTCAAAAGGTGTCATCGTCCTTTTTTCCTCTGGTTGTAAAGGCTAATTACACATATAGTCCATTGCACGCAAGTCAACTGCACTGGCGTATGTCGCATACAGCATCGCTTTATTTGGTAAAGGTGATCCAGAGCGTGCCAAAGAAGAGTTCAACCTGCTCTTTTTTCATTGCGATAATGTTGACATGTGCTTCATGTCTCTCATCAAGGTTCGTTTCTGATGCGTGCCCTGTTTATATCTATCCATGACGCTTGCCGGTTCCGCTCATAGGCGATCATTGTATTCACATCGGAAAATCGCGAGGAAGGTATGGCACGCGTTGCCGATCTAATTACGCATTGCCCAAATGTATCACTATGTCGTATGGTCCAGGTAAGATGCGTTAAGATGCACTCTGATATATGTATCTGACAGCCTTTTACAGGGACACATGAATGTGATCGCTCGAAGAGGGTACATGCAAAATGGGGAGTACGACAAGGTACTCACACTTTTCGACCATGTGGGTGGGAAAAGGGCACCCTACTTCCCTGAGCGTCACCCAGAATTTGAAGCTATTTCATTGGCAAGTGGTAATATCTGATCACTATGTCCAAGTCACTCACGTAGTTTTAAGATGTGTGGCTGGACACACGACATAGATGGTCTTAGATTCACGCTCTACCAACAACAATGTGAGGCGTTGTATGCCCTCAGTCGCCGAGAGGAAGCAATCGACTTGTTTCGGGTTGCGTTAGAGGACTTTAGGGGACTTCCAGAGACAAGAAATGAAATGAAGAGATGGATTCAAGGTGAGCTGTAGTATTACTGACTCGAAAGATATTCGTACTGAGCCATCATTCGCGTATAGATTTCTCGCAGCAATGCGGACTTCCTATCGACACCTCTCCTTCCGACACTCGTTCCCGGAATCGTCTCGGTCTCATGTTAGCGTTTCTCCGCCGTCGATGATCGAATTTTAGTGAGTGCTTGATCATTGTCCATTGTCTCCACTCAGCCTATGACTATTGTCATAGGCCGGCTCGTACTCACTGGTTAAGTTCACGGGGAGACGGTATCTGAACGCGGCCATCATAAATGTAGAGTGGACTCGCACGTTTGAATTCAGGTTGTATTAGCCACGACACAGTTGATCTTCTGATTCGTTAGTTATATGATCTCTTGCTGCTCGATGTTAGCATTGAACACGATTGTATTTAAATTGTATGTGCCCGCCCCTCTCCGCCTAACCGGGGCACCTCCTCCAGCAGAGCCCTCTTCCGAAGCCTCCCTTTTGTACGACCCCTTTCGAATGGCGGTATTCGACGACTTTGTTTTGCAATCGCACATTGCGCTCGAATACAACTCGTCAGAACTTAACATACATTCAGCGCATTTCGGACCAATGGGCAGACAGGTCATCTAGGCATCGTTCAGTAGAGTACCGTAAAAATCACACGAGAAGGGATGTCACCTGTCCGAATCCTACGACCAGATGGCTGATCTCGCCATGACGCTCTTTAAGAAGCCACGATTGAAGGTTCAACCCAAGGCGAGGTGATCAGTGAAAACTCTGTCGTATGGTGGAAATGTCACCTTGTCTCTTCGGGGTTCCCCTAAATCCGGTGAACATGACCGTCTAATCCGATCCCCAAGTTCCTAAGTAGACTGTAAATCTAAATGATTGGCAGGAGGGAGCGATGTACAGGATCCATGCTATTTGAAGTGCTAGAAACGCCATATTGTGGCCTATGCCGGGGAGCGTACAGATTTCCTCTGCTGTCCCTCTGCCGTCTTGGGGATGTCCGAGTCGAAATTGTCGCATAACCGCCGAGCAGCCTCCTTGATATACCTACTGTTTCGCATGCGTAGTAGTCTATATAAACCGAATTCACGTACTGAATCTTTCGTCTCCAGAACCATACTTTGGCGATAGCACCCGAGATCGTGGTTTCGTCTGCTTCCAATACTTCCTGGGCGGAGAGCGTTCCGCTGATTATGGCGCGTAGTTTAGTGATTGCCTCGTCGGTCACTTCGTCCTTGGTCACTTCGTCCTTGGTCTGTGAGGACAGCATCAAAGATACGAATGTTGCGAAGCGTCGATTCTAGTACGAATGGAAAAAAAAAAAAGTTATTATAGTGGAAAGGTTGGATGAAATGTGTGAAAGCATACCTTGGGATTTCTCTCTTTAAATTGAGCTTGATCGCATCCCATGGTATCCACGGGCGCCACGATACACGAATACATGTCCTTGGTGGCGTCGTATACGTCGGCCCATCTAGCAGGCGCTGGGTGCGGGACGGCCAAGCTTTCGGAATCATTTTAAGCTTGCTCGTCGGCTTTTCGGCGGGCGACTTGAGAGGCGACGTCCCCGTGTCTGACACCCTTGACTTTTTTCTGCGCCGCAGTCGTTTTTGTTCTTGCTACATTTTTTGCACGGGGTTTAGTGTCCTCCTGTACGTCGATCACTTGCATGTCGGTGTCCGTGAGCTCTTGTTTGACGCGTGCAAATCGACGCGTGGATGGTCCGACATTGTCGTTTTGGCTTGGAATGCCGTAGTATCGTAGAGCGTGACTGCCTGTGATATAGCTTTCGCTGCAAGCCTCGTTAACCAGCCCGAAGTCGTCTGCCTCACCGCAGATTTGAGCTGTCCTATGCCGAGAATGATCCGAGGAGTTGTTTGTGTGTGTTAGGATGATACCACCATGTCGACAGCAGCCGTTACACCCGGCCGACTGGTGCCAAATACCTATGCGCACGTATTCGTGGGCCGTCCATGGTCGAGTACTACCCCAAAGACATCGACCTCTGCATGTCCATGTACGCGAAAGAGTGGCCAGAGTTGGAGCTCGTCAAATTTGCAGAGGCACAGAGATTCTGGTACATCATGATGGACCTCAAGAAGGCGAGGGGCAAGGGCGCACCTCCCAAGGCAAAAGACAAGAGCGACTTTCTTTCATGTTCGTTTTACACGGGTCGCTCATTTTATTCTGTAGGTCAGAGTCGTCGGACACAGCCGGCAGCCGGTTCATTACATTTACACGGAGCGTACATCCTCTTTCACTACACTCTTCTCAACACGTACCCTTCACGCCAGTCGGATCGATCAACGGTTCGGATAGGCTCCAATTCGCTCAATGTTTTCATAAACAGGTCGTCAAACCCTTGCATGAAGCCCGCTCTCTCTAACCAGACCGTCTGGTAATCCTCGGCGTGCGACTCCAACTGGGACAATCACTCTTCCAGTGCCACCGTACCCATTACGAGCAAGCTGTGTAATCTCGTTCGCTCCGTCTGCGTCACGGGAGCGAATGGGTAGGTTGGACTCGATCACATCGACGGAAATGACTAGATCCACGCCATCGCCCGAATATGGATCCTAGACCTGTGAATTAAGTGTGGCCATCCATGCGCTCTCCAAGTCGTCGAGAAAGTCAAGGACCTGTTGTAGATCGTCCATGTGGGGCGGGTAGCCCGGTACCGAGTTCATCAGGT
>JBBPMJ010000736.1:0-15409 GCA_038090255.1 Austroboletus niveus | reverse complement strand
TAACTAGTTAGTAGTTATCCTGTACATTCCCCAGCTAGATCTGTGCAATTATACGCAGCGTTTAGTCTCATCCTGCCTGAGTCTCAAGTCTCAGCAGAGAACCCTTCAATCTACAGGACTTTGTGTCACCTTTGAGGACACACTGGGACTAGACGTTGCACAAGCATAACAGGCTGAGCAGCAAAAGATTACACGGTACCTGCAACAACATGCCTTTGATGCGACCGCTTGGACTTTATGGACAAGGTAGATCTCAGTATAGAAGACTCAGAAACAAAGTTGAACTGAACTCACCAGATGCAGCGAGCTGATCAAAGTACAATGGGAGGACATCAGTATGGATGATCAAGACACAGTTAACTGCATCATGCAGCGTTACCTTGCAGGAAACCAGCTGGTGCTAAGCGATATGGTGGTAAACTTTGAGATCTGCCTTAAACACCGTAAGGGGTGGCAACTAAAGGCCAACAAAGGACTGGGCAATGCTAGTAAGAAAGGTGCACTGTCAGAGCAATTGCTTGATCTACCAGGGCACCATTTGACAGCTTCATGTTGCTGACGGTGATGACAGGAAACAAATATGAGATCTATCCACAGCCAGACTTACCTGGATCAGACACTTTTTTCTGGTTGTTGATATGGACCAGATGGCTTGAGGTATTCCACTATGAGCGTGATCTTGAGCCAGAGGATTTCGTCTTTCCAGCGACGGGAGTAAATGGGGTTGTACAGCCCCGATCAGCGCTCTCCCACGACGTGGTCCAAGACCGAATTAATGAAGCAATCACCGGCGCTGGCATTCGGGGCTCTTTCTCGACCCACTGCTTTCGGCGGGGTGGCGCCCAATACCGGTTCATGTTTGCACCTGTCGGTCAACGATGGTCACTTGCAAAAGTCCGCTGGTGGGGTGGTTGGGCTGAGCAGGAGCATGTACGTCACAGTCACCCTTACCTCGTGGCATTGAGTTTGAGTCACCATTCGTTTACAGCGCAACACTCTAATCCGGTACCTGCTCGACGAACTACACACTTACGAGACCGACTATCGAGACGCCCTAGCACCAATTCCGCGCAACACCGGCGACGAGTCTCTAATGGGCGAAGCAACACTCGTTGAACCGGTCTCGACCGAGGAGCTACGCACGAAGTTCACGTCCATCACCAAAGACATTCAAGAGTTGCGCACATCACAGTCTTCTGTCACTGCAAGCGTCGACTCGTTGACTCGTGCTGTCGACAAGCTCAGCGACATCGTTGCCAGCAGTCTCATTCAAGGTATCAACTATACGACCAACAATTCGCTCATGGCCACACCAGCAGTCGCCCCTCCCTCTCTCAACATTGGTCGTGGTGAGGATCACACAGTCGCCATTGCACCTCCCAGCGGCACTCATGCTGGCCTGCCGCGTCATGTCCGCATGCTCGCTCCTCGATCGCCGTTGTCAAGGGAGCTGGCGTCATTCTCTGGACCATTACTGAATGTCTCAGGTCGCGAAACGGTGTCAAGACGGCACTGCCGCTCGTCATCCCTTCAACTTCCAAGGTCGGGCTGCTTCATTCCTGATGTTCCCGTGTTGCTACCGAATGGAACACGAAAACCCAAGTGGGAGTCTTGGCGGGATATCGTCAAGCACTGGACCAACGGAGACCCAAGCCTTGGCCTGAACACGCCCCTCAAAGACTGGCCACGAACGTGGCTGCAGGGACCCAACCAGGTATTTTCGACCAAGTACTTCGAGCGGTCGGTGATCGCTCTCGAATTTATTAACATGTGAGTCTCTAATCGTGTCCAACATCCTCGACGTGCTACTAATGCAACAGCACAATCTACTTTTAGTCATCACTCCAATGAGGCCAGCTTTCTCGCTGCCTATGGACCTCAGGCCGAGCAGGGGCACACAGCCCTCCTTCATGCAATCAACACTGCTCGAAGGGAACGAGGGGAGAGGCCAGCACGCCCATGGGCTCGCCGCACAGACCATGCTCGTCAAGACGACTCCCCTCGGATGCCTGCACCCAGCAGTGGCCAGCCTCTCAGCGGTGCAACTTCGAGTTCGCCCAGCACTGCCGCAGGACCCACTGGACCATCTGGACAGTGACAATGTCCCTATCCTTTACGGTATCTATTCATGTACTATTCTATTCGTAATTTGCTCCCTTTCTGTTCTTTTTCTTTCCTCCTCCTCCTACTCCTTAGGATGGTCATCTCCCCACTACTATACTTTCAACGCTGATGGTACCGTACACTTGCTTACTGTACTTGAATAGCGCCGTATTTCCGGTTAATCCTGTTAACGTACATACGCGTAGTTCCAGTCCGGGCTAGTAGTATTTGGTCATGTATAGTCAGTCCCTCATACCAAAACATGGTCGTCGCCGCCTCGCCAACTCTCGACCGTCTCTCTCATTTTGTCCTTCTCGATGCCATCCGAACCCATTGAAGTCCCAACACCGACAATGATGACGACGACTCAATCCGTTCGCTGGCCATCATCGGGTGCCGACAGGACGTGCGGCACCGAGCTTCCCCTCCGTCCGTGGGACATATGTACGACGGACTCGAACGTGTCCCTATGGTACCATATCTCTCTATCTCCTTTCCTTTTTCTTTTCTCCGTCTGCTCACACACGACGAACCAGGCGGGGCTGTCACTCCGGTCCGGTCACATCACATCACATGGGATTCCCGCTTACGCGAGGCACGACAGGGAACCCGACCGTCACGTGCGACTCGGACCAATCCGCGGCCGCGCCGGGGCCAAGTCTCTCGACACAAGTAGCTTCTTTTAATATAGACACGCGCTGCGATGCAACTCACGCCGGGCATGCATTACATAGGCCGCTGGGTGGTCCCAGCCATTCCACTCCTCGGTTCATCTTTCCTTGTTACGAGGCTGCTCACGTCAGCAGGAATAATGATATCCTCGCCGGGCGTAGGAGCCTCGATTATTGCATTGTCTGCTACCCTGTTGTTCGCTCTGACCGCGCGCATCATCTCTATAGAAGTATTACAATGCCGAAGAGCTGCAGCTTTAGGGGCGAGGCTGATTCCTCGGATTCGAGGATACTTGCCTGGAAATGTAGACATGTTGTTCGACTTGGTGCGCAGGACGGAAACGGATTACATGGGTCAGTCATCAAAAATCAATTTCGTCGATGGCCGCTGACCCGGGGACGGATATAAGGTGAGATCGTAATGGAACAAATACAATTACATGGACACGTGTACAACATGCGGTTCTTTTGGGCGGATCTCATCATTACAACTGAACCTCATGCAATCAAGGTAGGTGACAGTTTCTAAGACGTATTTTGTCTCCCTGCATGGTATTTCAATCTTAGACTGTACTGGCCTCTGACTTCAATAACTACGTCAAAGGTACATACTCTGTGAGCATGTTTTTTTGGGTTCAAACATTGACCTTTTCATAGGAGACAAGTTCAATGAAACCGCTGTTAGTATGCTGGGAACGGGCGTCTTCAATTCTGATGGTGAGTTATCAGTCATTATATTATTGCACATACTCTGATGACCAGCTTAGGAGACACATGGAAGTGAGTCGACTTCCCTTCAGGGTGCCTCTGGCAAATAACTAACTCTTTCAGATTACATCGTTCTATGGCTCGCCCATTTTTCAACATCGACAAAATCAGCCATTTCGACATCTTTGATCATCATGCCGAGACTGCCATTTCGCTCATGAAGAAGCGGTTCCATGCAGGTCTTGCAGTCGATTTTCAAGTGCGTGCATTGATAGCATATCCTTTGTGTTTTACTCACTCGGTGCCTAGGATCTCGTCTCTCGTTTCACGCTTGACTCTGCCGCCGAATTCTTGTTCGGACATTGCGTGGATACGCTGGAAGCCGGATTGCCATACCCGTACAACATCTTCCACCCCAGCGTGAGGCCCAAAGACACCAATATGGCCTTGGACTTTGCAGCCGCATTTAATGCGGCTCAGCATGCCCTTGCAATGCGGAATATTGTCGGAGCATCGTGGCCACTATTTGAAATCTTCCAGGATTCTACGCGTGAGCCGATGAAGGTCGTTAATGCTTTCCTCGAGCCCATTTTGAAGGACGCGATCGCAAAACAGAACCAGACCCAAGGGACGGAAAAAGACTTGGATGGTGAAACCCTATTAGATTACTTGGTGCGACAGACGACAGGTGCGGAGCAATGATATCTTCTTTTACAGCTGAATGACGCGATGATTTAGATATCAAGATTTTAAAAGATGAAACACTCAATATCTTGTTGGCTGGAAGGGATACGGTACGCGAGTTAGAGCCCTTTATCAAACAGCGGGATCTCATGCGCGAAAGACCGCCGCGACTTTGACGTTTGCTGTCTATCTCTTAGCTATGCACCCGGACATCATGCGTCGTCTGAGAGAAGAAGTTATGGAAAAAGTTGGTCCTACGCAACGTCCGACTTATGAGGACATTCGGGAGATGAAGTTCCTTCGTGCTGTATTGAATGGTATGTGTCATATGTAACTGTAGCCTTGAAGTATCGGCTCACTTGCTGTAGAAACTTTGAGACTCTTCCCTGCCGTGTATGTTTGCGCTATAGCACCATCGTCTTCCATTTTCGATGCCTGACCTTCTTATTCCGACAAGTCCTTTCAATGTTCGGTGAGTTGTTCTTGCATCTTTGCTTGATGCCGAAGTGCTTATCAAGTAACGCTTGTCAGGGAATGCGTCAAGGACACCATCTGGTAATCATCCGACCCGGATGCAAAGCCATTCTTTATCCCCGCCGGAACCACGTAAGAGTCTCACGCGTTTGCAGTCCATTCATGACCAACAATGTAGTATTGCCTATTCGGTCTTGTTAATGCATCGGAGGGCCGACCTCTGGGGCCCCGATGCACTTGAATTTGACCCGGATCGGTTCCTCGATGACCGGCTGCGCGAGTACCTTACGCCTAACCCGTTCATCTTCCTTCCTTTCAACGCCGGTCCGCGCATCTGTCTGGGACAACAGGTACGGCCATCGTACACTAGTTCTGGTTCTGGGGTTCACCATGACGCACGCTGTCAGTTTGCCTACAACGAGATGTCGTTCATGCTCACTCGTCTGTTACAACACTTTTCGTCTTTCACACTGTCCCCTGAGTCTTTTGATCCTGCGTCCCGTCCTCCGGCCAAGTGGAAACGTGGATCCGGACGACAGGCGATCGAGCAGTTTTATCCTAAAAAGCATCTGACCATGTATGCCAAGGTATGGATTTGTGCTTTGCTATAGAATGGGCATGACTGATCTCCTTTTGTTCATAGGGTGGTCTGTGGGTGAAGATGGAACCCGTGGAACCGTAGCACGATGTGAAAAAGCCTGGAAATGTCATGTGCGACACTGAACGACTGGGTGGAATGGAAGATGTAAAAGTTAGGCTTTTATCATGGTGTATCATTCGTATTATGTATGTCTTCGTGTCCTCAGGTTCGAGTTTGTGCATGCGTACTTACCTGCATGATAGCATAGTCGATATTCTCGATGCGCACTAGCCTATCAATATTTTGAAACGGGCATTCCGATTCGAACTTCCTTGGAATTGAATCGAATCAGTGCGACCAGTAAATTTTCTCGCCCACCACTGCCTTAGGGTATGGCTGGCAAAACATGTTGACAATGGTGTGAGCTTCTCATAGCCGGAAACGACTATGTGGTTCGGGAAAGATAAACGCGTCGAATTGACAGGATCGGTGCGCCTGTGCGTGACCTCGTACGAGGAACAAGGCGGGCGAAGAAGGATGATCAAATGGTTTATGTTGTTACGCATGTGATCGACGTCGCAGTGGCAAACGTGCCAAGACGTGTTACAAGTCTGATGTCGTTTCCCAGGTCTCAAAAGGTCACTACTACTGAGTAGTGACTGTTGCATCGGGTTCCGAGCGCCTGCCACAGATTGCAATCGGGATATCCTCAAACGACAAACGGGGCAGCTTCAGCCGCATGATGATGCATGGATGCAGGTGAGCTCGCGTCTGCTTTCGCAGTGTCAGCGGTGATAAGTTTACCATATTCTTTGTAAGTAATTCATCTGAAGTCTTACCCAAGGCCGGTAAAACACGCACGAGATCAGCGAAGATCCGACCCTATTTGGAGTGCCCACTCCAAGTTCTTCAGAACATTCCTCCCCTCCCACTTCCTTAGGGCTTAACAAGTTCCTTGACACGATCTATCTCGGCCTGCATACGATGCAATTGTGAAACCAACGCGGCAAGTCTATCTTCCAGTTGCACGAATGCATCACCATCCAGATTCCCATCCTTAACCCGGCGATCCGGGGATGCCCCAGGCAGTGGAGATGGTAGAACTTGAAACGGGGCAGAATGAGATGTGATAATTGTCGGCGTGGAGCTTCTACGGCTCATCATTGACATGGCTGATCCTGGGCGCGGGCTTGGACTCGGAGGCCCCTCCGATTCTGTCTCTGTCGCCTCGGACTCCGACATAGTAGAGATAGGTGGGAAGTCGGTAAACGCGCCGTTGGAACGCGTTACGACAGGCGGTGGTCCAAATCTGAGTTCTTTCTTGATAGCGCCGGATCGACTGCGGTTAATACAGTCGAGCAATCGAGGCTTTCGACCACTGGCGAGCACTTTTTTCCGCGCGCTCATGCCAATACAGTCCAAAAGTTGCCTCATGGCCTCGCGGTCGGAAACCGTCCGACGCAGTGGTGTGTGACCAGTCGTGCTCCTCCGTGGGAGTGTGTGGTACAGAGTCACGTTATGGGTACGGATGGGCGTCGTGAAAGCGTCCAGACGGCTGGATGGCACCTCACTTGGTCCTTGTAGCGTATAGGGTCCAGATTCCACAACTAGTAGAGGCCGAGTTTTCAGCACATCTGGCGCTCTCCCATTTGTGCTTCCATCCGGTAGTTTAAATGCGTGCCTTAGTGGTCCCCATGAAAACCCGATGAAGGAAGTCTCCGCTTTGGGAGACCTAGATTTGGGAGTGAGGTGCTGACTCGATGGTAGAGCGGACCAGCCTGGAGATGTGCTCGTGGACGATTGGAACAATGCGGAAAAGTGGAATGTCTGTGGATCGCTTTCATCTGGGGGCACGGGAGGTGCATCCGGTGCATCCGTAGTCGGTGTTGTAGAAACGAAGTGCGGCACATGGAGCTCCGGTGGGGCGTCATCTATAAAACTGGTTACCAAAGGGAATTAATCATGAGATGAACATGTATTACTCATGCCAACGCTTGCCCAGTGTGTGAATTTGAAGAAGGGGTGCTCCGTAATTTCGAGCACATTGCGTCGGCCTAGTCTACGTTCTCGGGAGGTTAAAAGCCTTTAAGATGTCAGGCTTGTAACCAAAATAACTACGAGGAAACACTACCTTTGCAATAGATCCCGACAAGATTCCGAAATAGGGAGGGACTTGTCAAATCGCAAACTGGTCTGGAAAAGTATGAGACGGTAACGAACGTCACGGATGATATAGCGCGAACCTCGTGGTCCATAATCCGAAGGTACGTTGTTCTGATGTCATTGGAAAAGAACGGAGTCACACCATACACTAGCTCGTAAAGCATGACGCCAAGGCTCCACCAGTCTGTTTCTAGGCCACACGTGCTAGGTTGCCTGTCGGAGCAGGGAGAAGCTGGGGGCTGATCGGAAATTTCCAGTGCAAGTAGAGCATCCTCGTGTGCTTGCAGAATTTCCGGGGAAATATAGTCACATGTGCCACAAGGAACCAATGAATGCCGTTGCGGAATGTTTTGGCTTCCATCCGGTTCCGGAGGAGATAGCGGTGCGGCAGAACCAAAGTCGATAAGCCGGAGATGAGAACTGGATGTCAGTACGAAATTGTGGGGCTTGATGTCACTGACATCAAGATTCAAGTAGGATTATTGTCATTGAAATTCGAACGTACCGGTGTGCAAATCCCTGAGAGTGACACCAATGAATGGCACAAATGGCTTGTGGAGCCCACCATTGTACATCGGCTTCCAACACCCTACCTCCGTGAGGACTGGATTCGAGCGCATCCCATAACGTACCACCCTCCGCATAATCCATGACAAGGTTGAGATGGGTGGCAGTTTGGAACGAACACATGAGATGAGGCGCCCACATGGTGTTGGTGCGCCTGGCAAGCAATAAGATGTCGCGTTCAATTTGCGGAGAGCATTGCTGTTCAAGGTTGGATTGACCACGATAAAACTAGACACTGATGTGGGTTACCTCGCGAGAACGGAGAGCGGCCGCCTTTTGGATTGACTTGCGGACATACGTCCGTCCGTCAAGAATACAGTTGACGACATCGATCTAAATGCAGTATTAGTGGGGACTATAGGCGCCAAAAGAGGGCACACACGACGCCGAACTGGCCACGATCCAAAGTACCGAGTGCGACGAGATCCTTGTCGGCGAATCGCAACGAGTCCACCTGGATTGTCTTTGCTGTGTTTGATTGATCAAGTCAGATTTAAGGAGAAAAGAAAAAGACAATACTTGCATGTTTTTCCTATAGTAGTCTGACCATGGAGAAGACGGTCAAGTGCGACACCCTCGTCGTCGTCGTCGCGAGTCTGGAGCAGCGAACCGAGAAGGTCTTTACGCTCCTGCCACGAGACAGACATTGCCCAGTTTGGTGTTATTTGGTGTTACTTCGAAGAATGACACGTGATTAATGATGTCATTTTTAAGATATTGTCCACAAAGAAGTCGAAACAGGTCCAACGACTTGTCCTTGCCTTGCCAAGCGTGAGAGGCGCTGGCTTTTTGACTAACAACGTATGTGTGAATGGCTTGTTGAACTTGCCTAACAGCACTGCAAGACACACCGACGACCTCGACCATTATAGATCAATCTCATCGAACAATATACCCCGAGGTAGAGAGATGATCCAAGTGAAGTAGAAGTGGAATCTGAACTTGTGGAACTGGATGAGTGTAAAAACGCACTGTGGTCGAAACCGCCTTCATCATCGACGGATACCACTGTATTACCACATGACGTCCCTGGTCTTGATGGTGCAAAAGTGCATATACCCACTGACTGTCGCGCAGAAAAGCGTATCCTCCAACCTGCCAGCTGTACAAATGTACCAAAGGAACGAGGATGACGAGAGAGTATACATCGGCGACGGTCGCTTCGTCAAGATAGGGCACGCCGTCGCTCACAAGTCCCGACCGCGCTTCTGCGACAGCCGCGAGAAATAAATCCGTCGTCTGGCAGTCCGGTCATTATATGATGTACCATCATCCGTCGGTCATTTTGTTGTCACGACGAGTAGAACTCGCCTGTTTTAACCCCCAAGGATAAAGAAGGAGGTGGTCCAATACATGTGTTTCCACATGCCACCTGCCATGCGTTCAACAGGTCAGCGCCATCAGTGGCATCCCTCCAAAGGCACCGACGGCCCTCAGCGCGGCGCCCAACCTTGCAACGTCATGCTTATTACCACCCCGCATGATGATCGACTTTTCAAAGTGTCCAAAGTCTGAAAAAGTGGCCAAAGACATGTAAAGTCAGGCTCGGATCCAAAAGTCCCAGAAAGTCAGTTTCCTGATGACTTCGCATGATCGGCTTTGATCATGCATGGGTTTGTGGGTTTGTTTCTGTCTTATTTTTGCATATCCTTCACAGGCACAACCACGCCGACGATCGCGTGTTTGCTGACGCACTCGGGGAGTCGGCGTTCGATAAGAATCATTGAGTCAGGTACAGAGTGATAACACTTGTCAGCTCTACGTGACAAGTACATTTCTGGCGTGGGTAGTATGTACACCCACGCAGGTAGTGGGATATGCGGACGGCAAATTTTCTCGCTTCGGTCGGTTCTGAAACGCCGCTCATGGCCACCCAACCAATAATGAATTCCTCTTTTCCCGATGGCATCGTTGTCGAGGTAGATTATCGAGGAGGCTCAAGACGTCGACATCGAGATTGCAAGCATTCACACGGATTCATGTCGAGATTCACTGAATTTGGCAGTACCCACCTCCAGGCATCAGAACAACACTGTAGTACCAGACCGAGAGCGCCTGCAGCATCCGACGACCGCCGACTCCTAGGTCACGGGTCACCGACTCGTCGTGTATCAAGCTGTGGAAACCCGGAGGTTAGGATGTATCCGAATGGTCGACATCGAAGCCCATCGTAGTGATCAAAGCTGGGTTATTTTGGCTATCATAAAACCTCTTCCACGGGGTGTCACCACAAGCATTCAATGGGAACTTGGAGTTGGGAGCGACACGGTGCCGTGCATCAATTGGGGCTCTCGCGTTATCTCGGCTCCAGCTACAGTGATAGCAGCAATGCCAAACTTAGGTCCTGTTCGGTATCCTCAGTATCTTCAGATATAACTGTAGCCGAGTTACCAACTCTAGTTACCTCGGTTATGACTAGTCCCCGTGCTGTGCAAGCCACAGCTCAGACTGATCTCCGTCTGAAACTTGGTTCTCGGCGATCGTGACCATATGCATGGTGGTAGGGCATACTTGCGTGCTGATGCGGAAGTTGAATTATTCTGTCTCCGACGATTGACGGGCCGAGAACTGAGTTTCAGACAGAGATCAGTCTGAGTTATGGCTTGCACAGCACGGGGACTAGTCATAACCGAGGTAACTAGAGTTGGTAACTCGGCTACAGTTATATCTGAAGATACTGAGGATACCGAACAGGACCTTATCGGAAACTGAAATGGCTTTGGATGGGCGTCACTCGTTCTTGTTTTGGGTTATCCTGACCTTTTCCCCGATGGGGAGGGACCCTTCGCCATCGCACACACGGCACAGTAAATCGACCAATCACAACGTTTTCCGTCCGGCACGTAAGATACGTAATTCCAGCAGCCTGCGGTATATTCGACTCGATACTGATAACCCAGTGGCACCGGCAAATTGGAATGGGCTTTGGGATGGGCTTCAGTCGCTTTTGTTTTGGGTTAGCCTGTCCTGACTCTTGGTTTCCTTTTTTGCTGGCTGTCCTCCAATCATAATTCGCCATTGAGCTCGGTAATGCTCGTAGAACTTATCAACCAGTAACGATATTTTTTCGCTTCTGCAGATGGCCCACTATCTGAATGACGCGAAAACAATATTCAACATCTAATAAATAACGGCACAGTGGTGGATGCGGCCCGTCGGATAACCGAAAGGTCTGCGCAAAGAAATATAAAAAGACTAGTGTAATTTATAATCCCGTTAGTGCGTACCCCATTTGGACACGATTTTGCTTTCGCGAGAGGGATCCACCAATCAAAAGGCTTTCCTGCGGAACGTAATGCACTAAACTGATAGCTCTCAACTTATCGCTTGTTTCATTTCAGACGGTATGCAAATGAGATCTCAGATCTTGCGAAGCTCAAGCCCTCTGAGAGGCAACCCCAAAGATTTTTCAATGAAATCCCGAACATATTGCCCTTTGTTCTCGTGCACCCTCCAACACTTTCTGGACATGAAGTCAATAGCCACATTCACAGGCTCTCCCCAGGATGACGCAGTCCGTAAAACCATCGACCCAAATCAGTCTGTCAATGACCAAGACATTCCGCGTAACTACCTGTCTCACCTGCTAAAGCACGAAAAGGCACTACCACCAATCACCTGGGACAACCTCTTGGACAACCTCAACTGGTTCGACGTCATTTTTTTTAGTTTGACTCCTATTTGGGGATTCGTTAGCGCGTGCTACACTCCCCTCAGATGGGAGACGGCTATTTGGGCAGTCATGTACTATTATATGACTGGTATAGGTTCGAGTCTTTTACTATTTTTCGGGAACGATGTTGACGTTGACACAGCCATAACGGCTGGATACCATCGTCTTTGGTCTCATCGCTCATACAATGCATCTAAACCACTACAATACGCTCTTGCTCTTCTCGGCGCCGGCGCACTCCAGCGTTCCATCAAGTGGTGGGCGCGTGGTCACCGCGCTCACCATCGGTATATCGATTCCGATCTCGACCCTTACAGCGCCCACAAAGGTCTCCTCTATTCCCACATTGGCTGGATGATTTTGAAGCCTCGGCGTAAACCTGGTCCAGTGGACACGGGTGACCTTTCCAAGGACGATATTGTTAACTGGCAATATCGTCATTACCACAAACTAGCCTTCATAATGGCTGCCGTCTTTCCGACAGTCGTCGCCGGCCTTGGATGGAGCGACTGGAAGGGCGGTTTCGTATATGCTGCTTTGATAAGAGTGGTCTTTGTCCAACATGTAAGTGTTTGCAATGGGTTGATATTCGTTCGCTCATGCGTTTCTAGTCTACGTTTTGTATCAACTCTCTTGCCCACTATTTCGGCGACGCACCCTTCGATGATAAACATACACCTCGTGATCACTTTTTCACTGCTCTCGTCAGTTTTGGGGAGGGATACCACAACTTCCACCACCAATTCCCCGTGGACTACCGGAATGCGATCAAGTGGTACCAATACGACCCCAGCAAATGGCTTATCTGGCTCTGCCAACAGTGTGGACTCGCTTCGCAACT
Organism: Austroboletus niveus; assembly: GCA_038090255.1. Taxonomy (NCBI): domain Eukaryota; kingdom Fungi; phylum Basidiomycota; class Agaricomycetes; order Boletales; family Boletaceae; genus Austroboletus; species Austroboletus niveus. The sequence goes on along the minus strand of JBBPMJ010000736.1, from coordinate 2,945 downwards.
GAAGGTACACTTATTCTTTATCTGAAAACTGTGTATTGATCAGGTTTATAGACATTCCCGGACAACGAGGTTCGCAAGGGGCAGCTGACCATGCAGCTGCGACACTTGCGTGATACCCAGGATAAACTTTCTTGGCCATCGGACAACAACCACCTTCAAGTGATCAATTGGGAGAGCTGTGAGCGATCAGTGTATGGATTGTGCGTGTATTTATTGACGAGCGGTGCATAGACCAAAGCCAGGCCGAGACACGATCTTTGATCTGTGTTGCAGGTTTTATCCATGATGTGTCGGATTTCCTCGACGAACATCCAGGTGGTCGACACTTGCTAACAATGTATATCGGTAAAGACGCTACCGCTGCGTTCTTTGGTGGAGTGTACGACCACAGCAATGCTGCGCACAATGTACGTAATAACCCTGGAAGTGAACCGATTATATGTGCTGAGGTCTTGTAGTTGCTTGCCATGAAACGAGTAGGAGTCTTGCATGGAGGGGCACCGCATGGTGTGGAAGAGAAGATGATCCCTCCAAGCCAGCACCTGCGCATTGCACGTTATGATGAATTGGGTACAAATGGATACAACTCAGCTGTATCCTCTGATGGCGAGAGTCTTCTGGGTTAAAGGGCTAGGTAAGGTACTAGAGGGTGGTTGTAAAATTTTAGATGCAATTTGACCGTTTTTTCTTGCATACTATGATTGGCTGCAGTGTACCATCAAAAGCTCTATTTTCGCCATGTATGTCAACAAGGTGCGGAGTAGATTCGGGACAGAATTCCAGGTCAGTGGACTTCGGCCGAGTCATTCGGTGAGGGTAGGGACCACACGAGTTGGATCCTCGTGTGGCACCGCATGGGAACGACAAAGTCAGCCTAGACCTACGAAAGTGGTCAGGTGCGCCAGTTCAGGGGTGGGAGCATACCCATCGCGGTCACTGCTGGTTTCTTACTGATCGGGAATCTCCCTATCCCCACCCTCGTTCTCCCATCCAAGCAACCAGCGTTGCGGAGGGTCATCGCACACTCACTGCGATTTACTCCCTCTGTCTAGTGCTGCTGGCAGTTCCCTAAACGCCTCTGAAGTAGGCTGGTGGTCGGGGTAGCGGTGCCCCCTGACGAGAGCTTTTGCAGGCTCGAAACCGCTGCCTATCCCGCCACCCTTTCTGTTCCTCCTGTCCTGTGCCGAGCACGGCCGCTCCTATCGCATGTCCAAATCTTCAGAGATGGACGATTGGCAGACAGTGCATACATATCGTAACTACCTCAGTTCCCTCTCTCATACACTGACTAATAACTAGGTGTGCTTTGCATACCTAGTTTTGCATCTGTACGGACTCGAAAACACGTGCCGGGCTGGCTCAGCCCCCTGGCTAGTGGCTGTAAGCATTCGAAATACTGGACCTACCACGCACAGATACTATTTTACTGAGTAATCATGACACGACAGCATCTGTACCTCAAGTGGCAACATACAGAGACACTGAAAGAAAGTTGAAACAGGTCCGGATTTTGCATGCGTGGCTTTCATCATGCACAGTATTGTGGTTTGTTTCGGGGTTATATTGTTGGGGACAAAGATTCGAGCCCACTGAACAAACAACCTAGGAGAATGCGAATGAGACTACGAAACGCTGAGTGTATTGTATAGGAGTCCTCCATCATGTTTAGCTACTAACTTTCAAAATGAATTCGAAGTTTGGAAGAGATATACAGTATACAAATGGGGCAGGCTTCGCTAACCCAAGAGTAGCATATGAAATTGGCCAGGTCGGCAGGTGCATCAGGAGGATGGGTAATAAATCATTACTTGACGTGCTCTACGAGCACAACTGAGGCCAATTGCGAGGATGATTCACCTCAGGCATTACATCCTTGGTGCCTATAGATGCCTCAGAGGTCGGTTTTTTATGTTGGAAATAATATGTCTTTCAGGCCCGGCTGCGTGGGGTTCTAAAAATAGAACATCTGGTGGGGTCAGTTAGCTTCCCCACGTGCCTCCCCAGCACCTCATTGCCCTCTGGATGCGCCCCAATGTACCTCTTGCACTGCCCTCGAGGAGTCCCCATTGCCTCCTTCAGGAGGTCTTCCACGAACTTGCCATGACTTAACCATTGGTAAAATCTGCCCCTTCTATGTTTCGTTTTATTCTTTTTCTTTTCTTCAGATTGTTTTCTGTGTGACATGGCCCCTCGACTGGGGACATGCAGTGCCCAACCCTCCATGACTGGCCTTGGCCAGCATTTTTCAAGTCCTAAGTGACCGCAAGACAAGCACAAAATGCAATGAGTGGTCTCTATTCCCGGCCAATATGCTCAGCATTGCAAGCACGTCTGATAGCTCCAGGCACTACTCAACAAACGTGACACAGAGGCCATCGGTACTGAACCAGTCCCAATGCTCGATGATGGTCTATGCACCCATCATGTTGCTGGCCCGAGCAATGAAGATATTTCATTTGATTTTGATTCTGGTGGTTCTCATTTCCACCCTCCTGACCTCGAACTCAAGCAAATCCCTGACGTTGATGTTCCACCTCCCAAACGTGCGCGACAAGTCAACTCCAATGTACAAGCCAAGCGCCTCTATAATGCATGGAAGTCTGCGATCCCAACTCTAGTCACGCCATACCTGCACTACTATAACCACACTCTTGGCAAACCTCTCGGGCCCATTCCGTCTTCCCTGTGCCTCTGTAAACAAGATGTATGTGAACGAAAAAAACGAACATTGTTTGCCTCTTATTTGATCATACATTCTTCACTCGCATATTATGTCAAATAACCAATCCACTTTACCAGATTTCAAGACCGTTGAAGTAATCAGCTGCCAATGTTCCACACTGCTTCAAGTTCTTGTTCAGTTTGGAGCTTTCCCTATATCTCCATCTCAACCTCACATGGCGGTATCGCTCGATCTACTTAGCCTCTATTGGGCGCTGTTCAAG
>JBBPMJ010000735.1:0-15425 GCA_038090255.1 Austroboletus niveus | reverse complement strand
AAATACAGAGTGAGAATAGGGGGAATAAGAAGATAGGAAGTAGAAATGAAGAAATGAAGAAATAGAAAGTAGAAAGTAGAAATGAGGAGATTAGAAGTAGAAATGAAAGAATATGTATAGAGAATGGAAATGAGAAGATGAAAAGTGGGAATGAGAAGATGAGAATGGGAATGGGAAAATAAAAAGATAGAAAGTAAAAGTGAGAGAATGGGGAGATGAGAAGTAAAAATGGAAAGATTGGAAGATGCAGAGTGAAAATGAGAAAATATGAGAATAGGATGTGAAAATGAGAAAATGGAAAGATGAAAAGCAGAAATAGGAAGATGAAGAGATGAAAAGTGAGAATAGATGAAATAAGGAATAGAAAGTGGAAATGGATGAATAGAGAGTGAGAATTAAGAGATGGGGAGTGGAAATAGAGAGATAAAAAGTGGAAATGGATTAATGGGATGGGGAGATGGGAAGTAGAAAGTAGAAAGGGAAGGATGGGAAGTAAAAATGGAAAAAATAAGAAGATGGAAAGTAGAAATGGGAGAATGAAAAGTGAGACTGGAGAAGTGGAAATAAAGTGATGGGAAGTGGAAATAAAGTGATGAAAAGTGGAGATAGGAAAAATAAAAAGATAGAAAGTGGAAATATATGAATAAAGAGTGGAAATGGAGAAATCAATTAGGATCAAAATCAGATTAAAATTAGAATTGAAATTAGAATTAGAATCAGGATAGAATTAAAATTAAGATTAGGATCAAAATCAGAAGAGGATTAGGATCAGAATAGAATTAGATTAAGATAAGGACCAGGATCAATATATATAAAATCAGAATAGAATTAGAATTAGAATTGAATTAGAATTGAAATTAGGATTAGAATAGAATTAGAACTAGGACTAATGAAGAGTGTAGCAAAGTGTATAAAAGTATAGCAAAAGTGTAGTGAAAAAGTGTAGCAAAAGTATGGTGAAAAAGTGTAGCAAAAGTGTGGTGAAAAAGTGTAGCAAAGTGTAGTGAAAAAGTGTAGCAAAAGTGTAGCAAAGGGCTTGTATGATTTTGTTCTGAAAAAGTCATGTGACCCTGGAAAAATTGTGCGCATTTTTAAGTTTCTAGTTTTTAAACTCAGTTCAAATTCATCTTGACCTCCTTCCATCATCATCACCACTTATCACATTTTACTTTTCATAACACATTATGTTTGATCTTCTGATTAGATAAGCTATTGTGTCTTTTATTATCTTTTATTATCTTTGATATTTTGATTGCAGTTTAAAATTATATATAAATATTGAATATATTAATGTTTGAAAATAGAAAAATAAATGATATTTATGATATTGTACAAGTCTGTATTGAATCTGTAGTTAGTCTGTACAGGTCTGTAATTGATCTTAGTCTATATTTAGTCTGTACAAGTCCATATAGAGTCTGGTATACTATATAATCTTGCTAATATATACAGCAGCTATACAGCACTGTATAGAGGGGAACCTAGCTGTGAGGCTGTGAGGCTGTATAATGCTGTACAGTACTATATAGTACTATATAGAGGATAAAACTTTTGCTAATGAAGAACTGGCTGATGTGAAGTGAACTCCTCCTCCAGACTTCAAAGTCGGAGTGTTGAATGTCTGAGTTCCAGGTGTTACATATTAGGTGTCAAACCTATACTACCATTTGTTTAGCAGTGTGGCAGGGCAAAGCACATCAGAGTTGTGCCAAACTAAGGACTATCAATCAAAGTACTCACTGGGGCTAGAGGAGTACCTGGTGATACTTGAGATATCCCTGGGAGCTGAATTTAGGATGGGAAAAGAGTCTTTATTCCATCTGTCTAGCCAACAGATATTTGTATCTATCTCAATACATGAACTATACAGCACCTAAGGATGGATAATTTATTGTATTGATATATGGAGTTAAACCTACTTCTATTCAGATAACCAACTCCAGATGGTAGGTTGTTTCAGCATCAACATATGAAGTCCATTCTTGATGTCCAATATATGGACACTCAGAGTTTCTCCATAGGACACTGAACTTACTCAAAGGTATATGTCACCTTTCAACACAGAGATCAGGTTTTTGTCAAGGCTAAGTACTTCAACTCTACTCAACCCTGTAAAAAGCTCTCCAAGAAGAATTTAGGTCCATATACCATCATTGCTCAAGCTGGCTCCCTTTTCTTCATGCTCTGACTTTCTGATTCCATGAAGTCCATTCACCCAGTCTTCCACATTTTCCAGCTAGAAACTGCAGCCCCAAACATAATCCCCAATTGCATCCAACCTCTCCCTTCTCTAGTGGAAGTTGATGGCAAACCTGAGTATGAGATCTCCAAGATCCATGATTTCAAGATCGACCACAGGAGGAAGCATTGCAAAATCCTATACCTAGTCTGATGATCCAGCTATGAAGGAACTGACAAAGAAACATCCTGGCTACTTGCAACAGAACTAGACCATGCTTCTGAGCTAGTTGCTGATTTCCATGTCCGATATCCAGATAAGTCCAATCCTCACATTTCTTGATCCATTCCCCTACTTAGATTTCCTTTGACTTAGTTTCTCTCATAGTACTTTGATCTGTTTTTTCTGACTCCATATATGTTTCTGTTCACTCCATTTCATTTCCTTTTATCTCCAAAAAAACAATGACTTTATTAGGTACAGAAAAAAGAAAGACAAAAGACAAAAAAAAAACTACTATATACTACTAATACAAAATCCTTTTGACCTTGATGGCTGCCCATTTCTTCATCTGTACCCTTCACCTCCATGTTGGCATCTTCACCAGTCTCCTCAGTCTCAGTGCTCCTCTTCATAGCCTCTGACACCTCCACTGCTGATCCAGCCAGCTCTGCCAGCCTCACCTTGAAATTGTCCTCTGATGGGGTAAGGGACTGCCAGTTTTCTATATTCCATCAGTTGAGATGCTGAAAAGATCAAGGACTGGCTATGTGGTTGCAACCAGGATATTGGATAGGTGAGTGTAAGGTTTGGATTTCATTCCAAGGGGTTCCTAGGGGATCTGGAAAGAAGTCCTGAGTGGAACTAATGAAGTCCAGATTGTCCAGATGGGTTCTGGAAGTCTGAAGTATGGAAATGGTGATAGGAGCAGTCTTCTGAAGTTGGTTGATATAAACAGGTCATAAAGAAGTATGAAAAGTAGATGTATTCTGTAAAAGTATGGAGAGAGGTTTTTGGAAAGTAGATAGGTAGTAGATGGGGGATCCTCTCTTTCTAGACATAGCTAGATACAAGTATTTATAGTCTGGGCATTTCCAGGACTATATATATATGTCAAACATATGTTAAATCATAGATAAAATATCTATAGTGAAAGAATAAAGTTGTTAAGATAAGTCTGGAGCGCGGGAAACAGAAGTCCAGTGTGTGGGAAAGAAGTCTGGTGTGTGGGAAAGAAGTCTGGGGGTAAGTCCGGAGCACAGGAACAGGAGTTCAGAAGACCAGTGCATGGCAAAGAAATCCAAAATAATAAAATATAAATCTAGAGCTGCTCAAAGCTCTACAATGTACACTAGATAAGAGAGAGAGAGAATCACTATTGGTTCTATCAATAGCATCGGCTAATTATGTCATATAAAATAACTCATGCTCAATTAGCATAATAAGGCTAAGAATAACCATTGGCTGATAAAAATTGTATCATTCCAATCATTTATGTGATTGGTAGATAAGCTTATCTTGATGTTGGATAAGAAGATAACTGAGATAGCCAGTTTCTAGAATGTTCTATGTCTAAAACATTCTTATTGTATCTATTATCTTAGATAAGATAAGATTTCTGAAGTGGTGTTTAGAGCACTCTTGTCTCTGTGTGTTCCAGAGCTTGTCACATGATAGACAATGTGATGAGTCATGTGTTGTCATGTGTTTCCAGATCATGTGATCCTGAATCTTTCAACACTCCTCTACAAATCTGGTTTGTCCAGGATATGTTATAACAGATTCATGTAATCTTGATTAGATGTAAGGTAAGAATATTTGCAGCAAATTTGGTTGGTCCAAGATTCTTGGTCATGATATCTGTAACCTGTTTATCAGTGGAGATATAGAAAAGCTCAAGCTTATCTTCATCTTCCATATATTTTCTAATGTAATGAAAGTGAACTCCAATGTGCTTAGTCCTATTGGATTGTGCAGGTTGTGTTGCCAAGAAGATGGCTCCTTGGTTATCACAGTACAATGGTACTTTGGGAATGGTTATGCCAATTTCTCCAAGGAATTCTTTATCCAAGAAATTTGACATGCTATAGAAGACATTGAAATGTATTCAGCTTTAGTTGATGATCCTGCAACAACATTTTGTCATTTTGTTAACCAGGATATCAAACCATCTGCTAGAAAAATTAGATTGCCTGTGATGGATTTGCGATCATCAGGATTTACAGCCCAATCACTGTCATCATATTTGAGAAATCTGGATTTTTGTGCTCCATTATATAAGATCCCAAGATTCTTGATAGTTCCAAGATATCTTACAATCTGTAAAGCTCAATTATAATAATCTTCTGAAGGATTTGCACAATATTGTGACATTCTGATAACAGAATAGACAATGTCTGGTCATGTTCCCAGCATAATATATAGGAGAGATCCTATAACACTTTGATATTTGGTTCAAAGTGAAGCTGATAATTCTTTGTCATTCTTGCAAGGATTATAGCCTATTGGTAATGGAGTACTGATATGCTTTGCATTTTCTTGATCAAAATGCTTGATGACTTTAGAAGCATATATAAATTGATCCAATATAATGGTTCTCATTTTTCTGTCTCATTTTATGGTCATACCAAGATACTTTTTAACAGGTTCAAAATCCCTTGAGTCCCAGATCTTCATGAATATTTCTTTTTCTGTCATAACAAGTTTCCCATCTTTATCAAAGAAAAGTGCATCATCAACATAAACAATGATTAAAATAAGTGACCGTTTGATTTATTTGAAGTATATCTCTCCATTGGATATACATCTCTTGTATCCTTGTTGGATTAGAGATTTATGCAAGGCTTTGTTCCATTGCAATGCAGCTTGTTTAAGCCCATAAATTGCCTTTTGTAAATGACAAACTTTCATTTCAGATCCTTTAACCTTGAAGCCTTCTTGTTGTTCCATGTATAGATCTTTATCTAAATTGCCATAAAGAAAGGCAGATTTGACATCCAGTGCTTCAATCTCCTAGTCATTGAGTGCAGCGATTGCTAAGACAAGGTGAACTGTTTCAAATCTTGCAACTGGTGAGAATGTTTCATCAAAATCTAAACCAAAGATTTGAGTGAAACTCTTTGCAACCAGTCTGGCTTTCTTTCTGCCATCTAATTTTCTTGCAAAGACCCAGCAACACTTGATGGGTTTCCTATCTGTAGAACATTCTGCTAACTTCCAAACCTTCCTTTTCATCATCATGTCTATTTCTTCTTGATATGCTTTGATCTAGTCTCCTTGTTCAGAGAGTGGCATTTTGACAATGTCTTGATAGAACATTGGTATGTTAGCTGTTGTTACATATCTGCTTGACATTGACATATCAGAAATATCTGTGAGTAATGATCCCAACTCTGTTTCTTTGTCTGATGAGTCAGATTCATTATCAGATCTTTCTTCTGAAACTCTAGGTTCAGATAATCTGTAATGTGGCATTGATTCTTCAGGAGTTTGACATTCTGAATAATCTTCTATTGATGGTGTCAATTGGATAGGTTCAGGAGTTAAGATTTTTCTAATGAAATTTCTTTCGCTGATTATATCTCTTTCAATTTCTACCGAAGTTCTTGTGCCATAGATATTGTCAGTTCAAATAATGGGATTCCATATTCTTTCTGATCTCCTAACTTCTGTGTGAAGTTCCAATCCATCAAAAGATGTAGACTTGTCATATCTATGTGGTTTTTCAATCATTGAGAGTCTTGGTATCTCAGTGCAAGTTGATCTACTGGTTCCAGGAGTAGCTCTTGAATCAGGATCAGGATGTGCTCTTTGTTGGTCTGTTCCAACGTCCTGTGTCTGTTGATCCTGTTGTTGTTTGGAATTATCTTCTTCATCAGTTGACTCTGGTTCTTCATCAGGTATGTTCTGAGTTTGAGTCTCTGATGAAGGAGAAGATTGTTGCAAGTGTCTTTGTTCAGGTTGATCATGTTCTTGATCTTGTGGAAAGATTTGATCAGAATCATTGTCATGATTTTGTTCTTGCAGATTTGAAGGTTTTGAAACAGGTGATTGTTTGTCTTGTTGATTATTGCAACATGGAAATGTGAATTCATCAAAGATAGCAGAATGTGATGTCACAACTCTTCTTCTTTGATAAGACCAAAACCTATGTATATTCTTTTGTTCCTGAGTCATGTCCAATATAAATTATCTCTTCTGATTTAGTAGAGAGTTTGTTAATGTGAAGTTCTTTTGAAATATGTATATATGCTTGGCAACCAAATGTTCAGAAGTCCGAGACATCAGGTTTCTTTTGATACCAAGTTTCATATGGTGTTTTCTAGTGTAACCTTCTCATAGGTTGTCTGTTGTAGATTCACAAAGCAAGTTCTGATGCTTCTTGCCAGAAGAATGGAGATTAACATGCATGTTGTCACATGGCTTCAGATTTCTCCTATTGAATCTTTCAGCTCTACCATTCTGTTGTGATGTGTATGGAACAGTTTGTTGATGTTCAATTCCTTTTGAGCGAAGAAATTGAGCCAGAGAAGAATTAACATATTTTCCTTCTTAATCCAAATGCAACAGCTTGAGGTAAGATGTAGTTTGAGTTTCAGCCCAAGAAAGCCAGTTCTTGAAGGCTTGAGGACCATCAGACTTGTGTTTGAGAAAAACAAGTTGAGAGAAACCGGAATGATCATCAATGAAGATCATTATCCAAGTGTGACCAACATAAGATCTAGTAGGAAATTCACATAAATTGGAGTGTACCAGATCAAGTATGTGAAAAAAGCAAGTGTCACTCTTGTAGAAAGGAACATTGGTCATTTTTTCAAGTAAACATCCTTGGCATAGTTCTGAAAGGAATGTAAGAGTGGAAAAATTGGGACAACCAATAGTAGTTCTGTGGGCATGTTGAAGAGCTTCAAGAGAACAATGGCCAAGACAGAGATGCCAAAGTAAAGAAGAATCTTCATGTAAACTGGAAACACAGGAGATGGGTATAACTGAAGCAGTGATCCAGTGTAAGCAATTTCCAGTTGCTTGTGGGTATCCACGAAATATCCTTTGTTCATTGTTGATGAAGGTAGTATGTTGTCCTGTAGAAACAATACTGTAACCTTGACCACATAGATATATGGTAGACAGGAGATGTTTGGAAGCTTTAGGAGCATACCAAACATTTGATAAACAAATGTTATGTTCTCACAGTCCATTGTGATGTTTGAGGTAAACTCTGCCTGGTCCATAATTCCATATGGTATGTCCAGATGCAGTTATGCAAGGTTTTCATTATTTATCTAGATGAGCAAAGTCAGAGAGGAATGGAGTGATATGCTTGGTATAGCCAGAGTCAATCAATCATTTATTATCTGTTTTGCACTTAGAATCACCCAGATAAAAGGAACTGTTGTAGCATTCATAGTCATTGTATGAAGCATCACAATATCCAGTATCACCATCATGGCCTGTTCATCCTACTCCTCCTGGGTTCCATTCTTTTTTTCTTCTTCTGTTTGTCCAGCTCTCCATCCATAGCTTTTTGCATGGCTTGATTTATGGTATGAGAGGGTGATTGATGGGTGTCCATCATAGAAGAGATACTAAAAGGAATGCCTTCTTTCATTAAGAAAGGGCCAAAAAGGATTATTAGATGAAATACCACTTTGTGCAATGAACATGCCATTGTTACATTGTTGATCATTATATTTTGACCAACCTGCAACACTTTCATCACTATCCCAGATAGTTTCAGGTCAAGGATGTCCTCACTGAAGTATGTGGGGAGTGGGAATGTTGACAATGACATCTATGTCTTCATCATCATCTTGTATGGCTGCTAAGGCACTGTTCATGGTAGCAGCAGCTAAATCTCTTATATCATAAGAGACACCAGGAGTAAAGATCTCGAGAGGATCATCCATTTCCATGGCCATATTTGAGCTGCCTCTACCTTTGCCTTTGAAGACCTTTTTACCTTCAGCAGGTTTTCCTTTTCCTTTTGCAGGGCCCTTTTTTCACTTTAGGGGATCTGGAAGGAGCAGAAGTGGATTGTCTACTTTGTCTTGCTTTCTCCCAGCAGTTGTCAGATGTATAGTTTATCTGATGACAGTGTGTGCATCTGATTAGTCCAGATGCATGTTTTACTATGGAAACCCTGTTGGCTTGTGCTAAGCTTTCAGCAACATTGGCTCTGTTTGAAAGAGAAGGATGTGTTAAAAGGCAACATACCAGAGTCACCTCTGAGTAAATCCAGCGTCCTATGGAGGAACTCTGAGTATCCGCATGTCATATATTGAGGACAGATTTCATGTGTTGATGCTGGAGCAACCCACCATTCAGAGTTGGTTAGCTGAATAGAAGTAGGCTTAGCCCTGGATATCAATACAATAAATTATCCATACTTAGATACTGTATAGTTAATGTATTGAGATAGATACAAATATCTGTTGGCTAGACAGATGAAATAGAGGCTCTTTTCCCCTCCTAAACTCAGCTCCCAGAGATGTTTCAAGTATCTCCAGGTGCCCTCCAGCTCCAGTGAGTACTTTGATTGACTGTCCTTAATTCAGCACAACTCCAGTGTGCTTCATTCAGCCATGCTGCTATATGAATGGTAGTACAGGTTTGACATTTAATATGTGACACCCAGAATCCAGACATTCAACAGAATGATGTTTGGGAGTGACTTTGGATTGCTCATGTTCTGCCATGATCTTTGCAGTAATCTTTTCAACTGTGAAGTCTGCATCAAAGGTAGTGTGAGAGATGATGGTCATGAGTGAGGGCATTGCCTCAGTCATTTTATGAACGAGTATCATTGTCTTCAATTCTTCAGAAAGTGTGGTAAGTCCAGTGGCATGAAGATGAGCATAGAGTTGTTAGATATTGTGTAGATGAGGGGTAGGATCAAAGGAAGTCTTCTTTGACATCTGGTAGTTCAGGATTTCACAGAAGATTGCAAACTTGCCAGTTGGTCCAGTGGGTCACAAGGCATTTCCCAGATTTCTCCATGCTATATGAGACAAGGAGAGGCCAGCATCAGATGTTCCAAGTGCTGCATATGTATCTGGAAGGTAGGACTGCAGGTTGTCTGCAGTTTTAAGACCAATCATATCAAGGGCTTGTTGATTCATTTTGATCCATACATCTATGTATATCTGCTTGTGTTACTGTGGGTGGTCCAGCAGCGATGACAGGTAAGGTAACTTGGTTGGTCCATGAAGAATGAAAATAACAGAAAGAAAGGATTTGAAATTAGTGGTGGAGTTCATCTTTTGATAATAGGATGTTCTATAGTTCATCAAAAGATATATTAGTATCCCATGTATTCTCAACCCAGCCAAGTGTCCAAGCAGGATTTATTTATTTTTTATCTTACCTTTTTCTTTTTGGTTTTTTAGGCTTTTTGGGAGATGTATCCACAACTGTGTTTTTAGGATCTATAATTCACAAGTATGAAATATCAGAATTACTCAATACTTCAGACTGCAATCTTTTCTCTATCCTGTGAAGGTAAAAAGTAGGAAAGTAATGGTAGTTTTGCATCTCCTCCCCATTTAACAATGCTATCATCTGATAGTTCAAGATCTCCATGAAATATGGAAGCACTATAGGGTAGCAGAGTGAAAAATACTCATTCATCTCTGCATAGTCTTTTGAAGGGTCCAGGTCCATCCACTGGCTCTTCAGATCTATCTCTCTTGCATAGGATATCCTTGCACATGAAGAGGGCAGAGGGCAGAGGAGTGGAAGTGGATCCAACATTGATACTTGGAGTAGATTCATATCTTGACTGGTCTGGCAATCCAGTGTTCATCTTGGCATCATATAGAACTGGATAACTTGATGTTCCATATAAGTCCATATCAGATGTAACAGAGAAATGATCCAAGTAAAGTAGAGGTGGAATCTGAACTTGTGGAACTGGATGAGTATATAAACACACTCTCTGTTGCCAGATTTCAGTTCAAACTTTTGCAAGTCCTTGTTCCAAATATATCTGTGCCATCATAAGTATCATGCTTGTATGAAGGGCTTTTCCTATGAATTGAGTTTGATGGTAGACCATTCTCCACTGTTTATCCATTACTACATTCCACTTGTGCTTTTGAGGCACATCTCAAAACCAGATATTATGACCCATGAGTTTTCAAGACAGGTATTCTGTCTGGAATTTCAGATTGTCAAATACCATGTCATGATGACTAGGTGCAAAACTATACTAATCATGGTCTAGAAGAGGATAGTCCTCTTCATTCAGTTTTTCGTTGTTGAAACAAACAAAATAGGGATTGAGTGGTTGAAGGTAGGGAAGAGTTCCATTCCTTCATGATGGATATATGTTGTGAGGGTGTTGCCCAAAGTAGCCACAGTGAGAGGATAACCAGCATTTTTGAGAACAGAGATAAGAGATTTATAGAGATAGGAAGTGAGACAGACAAGAGTTGCAGACCAACTATCATGAAGAATAAGACCTCCATGAATGTTTGGGAGATTGATGGATGATTCATCAATATTGAATTTGTGAGTCCAGGTTATCCTGGCCTTCCTCCCTGTCAACCCTTCTGTTTTGACTGGATATCTCTGCTGATTCCAGTATTTGGTCTCCTTCAGAGGATTCTCATATGTGTGGCTGGCCCACAGAGAAAGCATCTTCCCTTCCAGAATGAAAGGATCCTCTGCCATTTGCCCTGATGTTTTCATTGGCAGGTGATGCCAATGATTGTGTACTCAGGCTAGGTACTGGGATAGGGACTTAATTGGGTCCATGAACTCTTGTCCTGTGAGAAGCATTTGAACTGAGGGATCCAGATCCATGACTTCTCTGGGAAGATGCTGGAGGTCTCCTAGTCCCTCCATCAGAGGGGAGGAGGATAGACATGTATGTCCTCAAATTGACTGGGGAATGGTCTCCTCCTGTGCAGGCATGCCTCCTACTGTCTCATGCACCTGTAACAATTGTGGTGATTGATGAGACAAGTGTGTGTTTTGGGCATTTCTCTGTCAACAAATGAGGTTGATCCACCATCTGTCTCCAGAGAAAGTTCACCTGAAGATTCAAGTCATATCATAGTCAGAAAGGCCAATTCTGGTGGCTTTCATGACTATTTCTACCTCTTGTAATAAGATTCTCTCAGTGAGAATCCTATCTCCACCTGCTCTAGTGGAGATGTGATCATAATACTGGGTAGCTTGGTCTTCTAAGGCATTGACATATGCCCTAGAGTGGAGCCTAGCTTGTACCAGTCAATCTGCTTCTGTTGCTGATGCCTTCATCACAGCAGTGTAGTCTCTAATACCACCATCAGGTGGCATCCTCATCAGAACTTCACCTGCCCATACTCCAACACCATTTACTGGTGTGATTGATGGAGGTGTTCCTTGCTGTACACCTAATGCACTCAGTACATTCCCAAGATTAGAAGCAATAGCTTCTTGTTGATTAGGAAGTACTGGCCTAACAGGCTCTGCAGGGATTGGACTTGGAGTGTGATACATGGGAGGAGGTTGAGGATGGATCCTGTTAAGTATGGGTCCATCAGGGTCTGGGCAGCAAACTCCAGAGTACTGGAGATGGTCAAAGGGGGTAGGGACTTTGGCTTCACCTTATGTGGTGCGCTCTTGTCCAGTTCCATTGTCCCTAATTTACAAGGGAAGTGGAGCAGAGGTGTGGAGTGACAAGAGGTCAGAGGAGAGTTGTCAAGACTCAAGTGGGAGAACTCGTTGATGAGCTCAATGACAGAGGAGAGACAGAGAATGGAACTAAGTTGATATTCAAATCAAAGAGCTAAGACATAATACTGTGGGTTTATATGTGGAGGTCAAAGTCTGAAAGTAGTAAAACTAGGATCAGAGGGATGGAGGAAACTAAGTACCACTCCTGTGCTGGTCAGTCACACAGCCAGAGCTGTGCTCCTTACCCTGAGCACTGTGGTGATGGAATGGAGACTATACTATAAAGAGAACAAAGGGGAACATAACATAATATATATGAACATAAGAGGAAAGTGAATATGGAGTAGTGGAGAACATAGGAACAGAGAAGTGGAGGTAATGCACACAGAGGAGTGGAGGGGATGTTACGCTTGCGCAATGTCTAGTCCCAGTGTGTCCTTAAAGGCGACACAACGTCCTATAGAAATCCTAGGGGTTCTCTGCTGAGACTCGAGACTCAGGCAGGATGAGACTAAACACTGCGTATAATTGCACAGATCTAGCTGGGGAATGTACAGGATAACTACTAACTATTTATACAGATCAGACCCATCTCGGAATAGGAAGAGTGATGGGACAGGATGCATGGTATACTACAATGGCCTTGTGGGGTCAATGATAAGAATGGGATGACACTGCCATCAAAAGGAGGATGGCAGGAGGAGCAGAGGTCCGTGATGAAAGCAGGGTTAGAGACACATGGCAAGAGCTATGAAAGCAGAAGAAAGGAAGAACAGGGCGAGTCCAGAATGGGAATCTTCATATAACCGTATGGAGCATAGTCTTCAGGGAATAAGGCCCAGTAACATTCCGGGGGTAGTCCGTTCTCAGGTTTCCACTCCAGCGGAGAAGAAGTGAGAGGTTCTGATGGTCCTGGATTCTCAAGGCCCTCGGAATTGTGCTTACTCATAACAGGGAACTTAGCAAGAATCTGAGATATAATAGTATTCCCCTCTTAGGCCTGAATCCCTGAAGGTCAAAGTGGCAGCTAGATCCATCTGTGTGGTAAGTGAAATTGTGATGGGGTGGATATGTGACATGAGGACATGCATGGAGTGGATGGCAAAGCATCATCCAAGTGACTATGGAGTGGAGTCAGAAATTGCCAATGGGGAGCATATAAGGCGGGAATTGTGTGCTTCAACTTGCTAACTTTTTCACCTCATGTCTGCTACACTCACCAACATTACCAACATTCACATGTGGGATGATGCACATCTCATGGAGGACAACAACAAGTCTTCGAAGTAAAGGTGGCAACAATGCATGAAGGTGTGAAAGAAAGAGGAGTGCCAACAGGTGGAAGAGAAGGCATGAAAGTATTGGAAGGAGGAAGAGCAGGTGTGGCATGAGGCAGAAGAGGCTGAGCATTGCAAGCATGAAGAGGAGGAGGCTGTGAGGCGTCACACAGAGCAGGTTATGGCGGAGCAGCATGCAAAGAAGAAGGCGGTGAAGGCCACTGACACAGATGCAGGGGTGAGTACATCAATGTGGAGTTGGAGAAGGGTGCTAATCACCTAATAGGATGAACAGATGCTGCCAGTTAGCCCACCCCAGCCCCGTCAAAAGGGCAAGGGCAAGATGGCTGAGCTGTGAATTGACCACATGCCAGACGTGTGCTACTGATGCTGCCACCTCAACATTGAGTGCATGCTGGCACTGGGAAGGAAGATGTTGTCATGTGCAGCATGTGGTCAGCATCAAGCAGCGATGCAAGCAGCTGACAGATAAAGACAACAAGATTGAGATGGTGAAGAAGCCAGCACTGAGGAAGTGAAAGGTGGGTCTGGAGATATCAGGGTTGAAGAAGAAGGTGAGGATGGAGACAGAGGATGAGAGGCTCATGGACAGATCATGGATGGAACTCGCAAGTGCAATGATGGAAGTCACTGAGGCCATCCACGATTTGTTGCAAGCCCAGTGTTGAGATACATGGAAGAGGGAGGAGGAAGCAGGCCAGCACATGAACTGCATGGAGGCCCAATGACTCCAACTCTTCAACATGGTGATTGCCCTCCACAACCTTGGAAAGGAGAGGTATGCATCAGCCCATAGGATGGTGCAGATGCACAAGGTGTTGAAAGTGACACAGGTCAATGTGGAGGATGCAGAGGGGTCAGAGGACAAGGTTGAAGAGAAAACAGAGGACAAGGAGATGGAAAGGAGTGGTGTTGGAGATGAAGCAGACGCTAAAGAAGAAGATGTGGAGATGGGTGGCCAGTAAGAGCCTAAGGACATTGTATTTGTAGTTTTCTTTTGTAATCTTTTCTTTTTCTTTCCTTTTCTAATGTAACATAGTCAATGAAAATGAGACAGAGTGAAATGGAAAAAAGGAAATATAGCAGAGGTTTTATATGGAGATGCTTTTGCGGACTAATTAAAATGGAGGAAACTGAGATGGAGGGAAATCTAAGTAAGTGGAGAAGAATGGAATTAAGGTAGAATTTCACTTAGCTTTGGTGGAGTTATAAATAGTAGATACTCTTGGCTACAAAATCACCCCCTAGGTCATGTGATTTGGTTCACACACTGTCAAGATATAAGCAATATAAAACAACAATGACATGGAAAGGGTTTTTGAGCTTTTGAATTGGTGAGTAGAATCATAGTGTATTTGCTTTTGTTTGTTAGTACAAACAAAGGTACATATGTAAACATGTTGTCTGAGCTTAAAAAAGTTCACATGCTTCTTTATTCCCCATTACCATCATGATCAGATCTCTTTCTCTTACTCAACAAAGCACCATCCTTTCATTACTTGATTCTGGACTTTCTGGTGAAGCCATTGCCAAGCAAACTGGTGTTAGCCCTTCCACCATATCCAAACTTTGTTCCAGAGAGCATTCTACCCTTTCAAAAGCCATTGGAGGCCGTCCCTCTAAACTCTCTCCTACCAATATTCGTCATGCTCAACATCTCATCACTTCTGGGAAGGCTGAAAATGCTGTTCAAGTGACCAGAACTCTTTCCAACATAATCAACCAACCTCTCTCTGCCAGCACAGTTCGTCTTCACTTGAAGAAAGCTGGTATGAAGGCTGTAGTCAAGACCAAATGCCCTATTCTTTCTGCTAGACATCGCAAGGCTCGTTTGGATTTTGCTTATGCTCATAAAGACTGGACTATAGAGGACTGGAAAAAGGTTGTATGGTCTGATGAGATCAAAATCAATTGTCTAGGGTCAGATGGATGCAAATGGGCATGGAAAAGGGCAGGTGAGGGGCTTAGTGATAGGCTGGTGGAAGGAACCCTCAAGTTTGGAGGAGGTTCTCTCATGATGTGGGGCTGCATGACTTGGCAGGGAGTTGGCTTTGCTACCAAGATTGATGGTAGGATGGATGGGGACCTTTACCTTCAAATTTTGAGGGATGAGCTCCAACAAACCCTGGAGTATTATGGTCACAATTCTCCTAATATTATCTTTCAGCAGGACAATGACCCCAAGCACACTTGCAGAATGGTCAAGAATTGGTTGGAAGAGCAAGAATTCCAAACCATGGTGTGGCCTGCACAGTCTCCAGACCTAAACCCCATTGAGCATCTCTGGG
>JBBPMJ010000734.1:0-15473 GCA_038090255.1 Austroboletus niveus | reverse complement strand
TACTTTCTGATTATCATGTACATATGTTCCACAGCTAGATCTGCGCAATTATACACAGTGTTTAGTCTCATCCTGTCTGAGTCTCAAGTCTCAGCAGAGAACCCCAAGGATTGCTATAGGACTTTGTATTGCCTTTGAGGACACACTGAGATTGGATGTTGTGCAAGCATAACAGCTGCTCAATGATCTCATCCACTGTCTTCGCCTTCACCTTGCCCATTGAACAGGGCTTGGGTTGGGCCAGTGCCTGCCCCTGCTCCATGTCAGCCTATCTCTGGCATATGGTGATAGCCACTTACCTCCAGTGCCTTGGAGCATTGCTGCACTGCAACCTCCTTGGCCCTCCTCTTGGCTTTCTCTTCCTCCTTCTTCAGATGCTCAGCCTCCTCCACTTTGCACCTCACTTTTTCCTTCACCTTCTTCTTCTTCTTCTTCTGCTCCTTCTCCTCCTGATGACACCACTCCTTCTTCTCTCACTTCTTCTTCTCCTTTTTCTTGGTTGCCTGCCGGTAACACTCCTGATGCTTTGCCAGGGCCAAGGCCTCATTGTTGTTGTTGTTCTCTTGGAGCCAGTCATTAAATCAGGAGGTGATGTCAGAGTAAGGGATTGAAGCAGTGGTTGTCATCATTGTTACGATCGCTCTTTCCGCTATATAAAAACTCGCCCATGGCAGGAGTCAAACTCCTGATCTCCTATATAAGGAAAACCCCTATCGGCACAAGACCACTGGGACTTAGACGTTTTCCAGCATAACTTATCATGTGACTGCTTACCTCAGCAGCCTAGACCACAAGTCACATGTCTAAGGACTAGACCCTTATCTCTTATCTATGATGTCATGATGACATCACTCCTCATGTTTCACATGAGTCATGCTTCTTACTTCTTTCTCTCATGGACATGCTTCTTTATGACTCATGCAGGCTTATCAGCCAATCATGTATTTTCTCCTTATCATGGTACAATGTCTCTTTATGGTATTTACCACAACATGTACAAACAGTAGAATAGTATATAAACCCCAGGACTTCGAGGCTGGAGTCCCTAGCTTTGAAGTCTTGGAGATTCCCTCACAAGCTTATTGCTCTTAGGACCAAAGGGTCATTCACTCTCATTTTTTGCTTCATCTTTATTGAGTTGTTTCAGTCATGGTCAAAGACATGGTAGTGGATTGAGGAAAAGAAAAGAAGCTGAGTTTCCCACCTTATATATCCAATCCAAACTCCAATCCCACCTTGCTTAGCCCTCCACCACTCCACTTTGATCACCCTAGTCAATTCACATTGTCACAATTTCGCAGATGGTTCCCATAGCCTTTAGGAATTCAGGTCTAAGAGGGGAATACTGTCATATTCCAGATTTCAATCAAGTCCCCTCTGGTCATCTCTGAGGTCATATGACCACCTCCAGTTATCTTACTCTGGAGTTGAAACATTCCATCGCTAATTCTTCCCTAGTCTCTTGTTCTTTCCTCCATATCCGATTCTATGTTCATTTCCTGTATGTTATACTTACGGTACTCTCTTATACTTTCTTGTTCACTATTTAGCTAGTCCCCATTCTACACTGTTGTGTTCAGACAAGAAAGCACAGCAGCAGTCCTTTGTATTCTCTGTTTCATGACCTAGCCTTTCCTTCTTTGGAACTCTGACCTCCATATGTATATAAACCCATGTACCCTTAGCTTAGACCTCAGCTCAAATATTGATTTAATCACCCACTTTACCTCCTCCACCATTGATCTTGTATCAGCATTCTCTCACCTGAGTCTAGACAACTCACCTCCAACCCTTTGACCCTCCAACTTCTGTCCCTCTTGTAAATCAGCAACAGTGGACTCGAACAAGGGCATACCACATAAGATGAAGCTGAAGTCACTTTCCAAACTGTACACCTCTGGTGCTCCAGAGATTAGTACCCAGACCTCTGTGAGACCAGCTTTAACATAGTGAGAGGAAATTCAAGAGGCAGGAAAGGGACCATTCATGTGGTTGATCTGCAGTTGAAAACATTGGAAGTGGTTGATCAGGCTAACTTGGTATATATTAGGCTTTGTTCAATGTTTAGCCAACTTACAGTTTATCAGACTCATTTTTTTATCCCAATTATGTATGCTGCCCACAAACACACAGTATCTGACTGCAATCCAAACCAGCAGTACATAGGAAAAGATGTACTGATTGTTGGAGGAGACCTCAGGGGATGGCAGAGAACACTTCATATGATCAGGGAAGAAACATGTGAAGTTGCCCCAGGCAATGCCCCCACTTGTGTTGTACCAAAAAAAATATACCATTGTGAGGGAAAGTGTGACTACACTTGCAGGGAGAATTTTAGGACTTGATAAAATACAAGAAATCCTTGCACCATTCAAGTCTGCAGATATCCAATGCCAGATGCCAGGTCAAAGACTCCTCCCCTGTCCCTGGCTACTCAAATTGCAGGACCATTCTCTGATCCTTGGGTAGTTAATGCAGATGATACTGCTACAATTGCAACACAGTGCCCCATTAATGAGTGCAGCCATTACTAGTCCTATTATATATATTACTTATCAGTTTTCCAGAACTTGACTTCATGTTACACCTGTTGATGAAACTGAGCCTCCAGTTATACCATGCAGTATTTAAGATTGAAGTCAGTTGATGCACTGAATATGAAGGATATTGAGCTAGGTCTGATGTTCCTGATTCTCTATAGTTGGTTTCAGGCAGCTGAGTACCTCCAGGATGCCTCACAGTTACCCTGACATCTCATGCCAAGGGTACCACAATACTTCAACAGAATATCTTGGAGAGATTCCTCAACCTCTATCTGCCTCACAAGAAAAGTACTTTATATGGTAATCAGGAAGAGAGATGCAACAGAGCATGAGCCTGTTGGTACTGTACTACAGGTCACAGTGTCATTGGTGAAGCAGGAATGTGTTACAGTTTGCCAATTGGATGGCTCCTCAGCAAAGGAATCAAAGTTACCTTGGAATCACATTATCCATGTTAAAAAGGTTGTTTAAAATTGATTTGATTTTATTTACCTCTTATCTACATACTCTTTATGTTCCACATCCTGCTGTATTAAAATAATGATCAAATTTTTGTGTACTACTGTATGTATATGACCAGGCATGATCAACCACTATTAGTCAGCTATGAGCTGAGTCTGAAATCGGCTCACACTATTTGAGTCAAATGTTCACACACTAAACTCTTTTCTTTTCCACCATGTACCCACTATTATACTACTAGTACTGTAACATGAGTGTATAACAATAATGTACATATAATCAGAATAAAATGGACAAAAGTGTTGAATGGAATTGGACTTGTAGTTGTTCAACATATATAGATGGTTCTTGCAGCTCTATTGTATTTCTGTCTTTCTGTGACTCATCATTTGGTCTGATCTATTGTGACCCAGGGTGCTGACCCTCTCTGTATATCTTTCCTCTTGATTATTGTTGTGCAGGATGCAAGGTGCATGCATTTTATTTGTTATTTTATTTCATAACTCATTCATATCCAGATTGCCACATGTCTATCATATGAAACAATAACAGCAAGATATGTAAATCCAGCATGAGTTTTAACTGTTGACAACTGCAAAAGAATACAGAATTTCTAATGTCTCTGCCAGACCTGCTAAACAATTCTTCACAAGCAGGCCTATCACATGCACTTGTGGTGATATCTAGTACTGTAAGTTCCTCTATGTAGTTTCTTTTTTTTCTGTTCTTTTTTTTTCTGATGAAATGTAATAGGCAGAGAAGTTTACAAGATGGAATTTTCAGGGAATTAATGACACTCTGACTTGTGCTCCTTTGATGCAAGCCCATCATGCAAGCCTTGAAGCACAAGCTGAGGCCACCACCAATCCATTACAATCTGTTCAGTATTGATCATATCCAGAGTTTCATCAATTCCACAAGCCAGCTAGCCAGATGCTCATACAAGGATTACAACTTCAAGGATTTCTGGTAAGTCATTTTCTTATTCAATCCTTTGGTGTAATGGCTCATGAAACAGCTAGAGTAGGGTCACATCCAATTCTGGCTCAGAGTTATCATCATCAAATGCTACAAGTTGTTCTTCAACTCATCCTCCATCATATGGGTGTGTCAGCCATGCAAACAATGATGGTCATCATTTGTGTGGTCAGTATATTCACAATAACACTATTTTCTCAGGTATGCATGCTTCTTCCCAAAGTATCTACTTGCTCAGTTAACTTTGTTTCCAGAGTGATTAGATACTTGCCAAATGCCATTCCCCTTGAGCCCTGTATCCAGTACCAACATGGTTTCAAATTGTTTTCCCAATTCTTCAGATATGGAGCTCATGGCCATCAAGGAATTGACTATTCAGGAGATCATTCTGACTTCACAACCAACCACCATGTCCACTCAAGCTGGCAACATCCAGCCCTACTCCCCAGTATTGGCCAATCAAAACTCTGAATCAGTTATTCCTGATGTATATAGCTCCTGTGAAATTCCCTTAGCATTACCATCATAGACAACCACAATAGCCTCTTCTCCTATTACAAGCACTCAGACAAGGACTTGGATTCTGGCTTTAGCCAATTACAACTGTGATTCTGACCTTCAGTCACTGCCAGTCAGATCCTATACTCCTACCCAAGAGAATCATGCTGTATTGATGGATGTTGAAATGGAATCAGCTGCACCTCAACAAGCTTCATCTCATTCTCATTCCCTTCCTGTGTCTAACTCTGTGCAAAGTATCCTTCAGTGGGCTATTGTGGGGCACCTAGATTCAACAACTGCTCAATTACTTGAGACCATCATTTGTGGAGTAGTTGAGGCATGCCTTCCATGGTTTGAGAAGCTAATTGACACCAAAATTGCAGCCCTTAGCTCCAAGCACACTTCAGAAGATGGTGTCAGCAATTCCTTTGATAATGATGTTGATGATGAGAGTGATGGTGAACTCCCAATGCTGCTGAAGAGGAGTAGAAAGAAGCCAGCCTCTGTGGCCACAGGAATTACTTACATGTATATTTCGATGTCATCACATGCATTGGTCAGTATTGACATCATCTAGTCAGTGTTTAGAAAATATCTGAAGCACAAAGGCATTATAATGACTGGATCATCCAAACTTAAGCTTCCTGATCAAGCAGATCCAATACAAATATGGATGTTCAATACAGCTGGCAGCCCCACACTCTCCATCGAGAACATTGCCATAAATTGGAAGAGTCCTCTAAAGTCCTCCCCATGGAATCAGAAAGTAATGCAACTCTTGGCAGTCAACTTTCTGAATAAGGTCAAATTGGATACATACTCAACTGTTGTCTATAATATTAATGCAGTAAGTGTCAAGGCTCTCTATCAGATTTGCACTCAAAAGCTATACTGAACACATCAAGCACACTGACAAAGGACCAAGGTCAAATCTGTTGACCAAGTAGAACATGCAGCTGTAACTTCAAACCAAAATGCAAAGTGCACTTCCCAGAAGAAAAATAATAGATCAACAGCTCACAAACATGGTGTACATTCATTAGTCAATTTATGTCACTTGACACTCACCTCCTGCAAGACTTTGGTAAGGTACCAGAAGATAATCAAGAAAATTTGTTTTCAAAATTCTGCAGTCTGGAATCAAATATCACAGATTTTAGACCATCTAGGCCTGGAGGAAATAAGCAGAGACAAATTGAATATACCTTTAGGAATGTTTCCTAAAGCTTTACACTGTGTTGAAATCCCTTGGTTAAATTCTCATATCTCTCTTCTTTGGCATGCTATGGAGTCTTACAAGTCCTCTCTCAAAGAAAAAAACATATATTCACATATTGATAACTCTGCACTTCTTTGTCACTACAAGCCACACAAGAAGGCTACTTTGTCAAAAGCTATTCCCAACCTACCCACTAACTGGTATGATGAGATATGGCTCAGGAGCTTGTCCATGGGACAGATTGCAATTCTCACTCCATGCATCAAGGCTGACCTTCCTATGCTGGTGAGTCTCATGGTATGTGATTGCATACTTTGACTGATGGGATCTAGGATGCTTTTCAGTGAGGGGATTAAGTAGTACTAAAGGGGCCATTGGCAGCCCAGTAAGTGGGACCCTGAATGGCTTGGTGAGTGGGTATGCCTTTGTTTCTGAAATATAGTCAAAATTGACTCCAGAAAATATTGGTTATACAGATACCTCACTTAATATGAATATTCTCTTTGTTCTGAATTCTCAACACTGTCAAATCATATATAAATAGCATATTTTGTACATATTCTTACTCAGATTACCAGATGTGGCTCCCGAACATACCCTGGATAGTTCTATGTAGCAAAATAATATATACTCTATTTGTGTAATTGGATATCATGGTAGCATAGAGTCATATTCACAAATTTTGCATATTAAACCACAACATAAGTAAAGTCTATTGTTAAATATGATAATATCACAAATCTGTTCCTCTTTTTCAAAAATTGATTATTTACTGAGTATGAAGAAAATATTATCAAACACAGGTGGAATGTGTTGTTGGATAAGATATGCACAAGTTCAAATAACATTTTGCCCCTTGCATGAGATGTGATTATACCTGGATGGCAGGTTACTCCAGCATCATCATACATACAAAGTCTGTCCAGTATTTGGACACTTAGAGTTCCTCTATAGAACATCAGACTTATTCAGAGGTAACTCTGGTATGTTGCCTTTCAACACTCTGCCCCTGGATGACCTGGGTATCAGAGATGTTGGAATATTGCATGGTAGGCAGTTGTACAGCCACCGCATTACATAAGCGAACATTGTACTTAGATTTGTACTGTAGTTCTCTTACCTTAGTGACTTACTAGGGTGTTCTACAAGAGAAATCTGATAATAATTGGAGATCTGTCCTCAAGTAACATGCCATCCAAAACCTGAAGGGATATATACAAATGGGGCAGGCTTCAGGCTAACCCAAAAACAAAAAGGACAAAAAACATCCCAAGATGCATTTTCATTTACCAATGGATGAGTCCTTAGGCTTGGCTGTCAGGAGTATTAGGTGTTGACAACAGATATAGTGTAAGAGACCAGCCCACTACATGCTTAGCTGTTACACCAAAAGGCAGAATACTGATTGGCTAGCACTCGGTACTGCGGACGGTATATGTACTAGTTATGGGACCTAGGTAATTACATATAGCTTATGTAACACACCACCGCCCTGCTCACTCGCTCCGACTCGTTGACCACGCTTGTTTATCGGCCTTCTGTTTGATCAGTAGATTGGTTGTGTTTGTGAGACGGAAAGCATTGGACAACCACAAGTTATGGCTCACGACCGTGATACGCTGGTGTGGTCTGGAACCGTCTTGATCTGCTTCACCCTCACATGTTCGTATTAGTGGCAAACAGGACAAGACGAATCCGTCGAAGTCAACCAACGCGCATTGATTGATAAGGTCCTTGCGCGGTACTCTGGCGAGTTCACTGGTGAGGGCTCTTTTGACGTCTCACTATCAACATTGACTCAATGTATGGTGACTTATTAGTGTTCAGAGAACTTCTCCAGAACTCCGATGATGCCCGTTCGTCTTCGGTCGAAATTCGTTTCGAAACTGCTGCGTACCTGCTCCGGAAAGATGGTGGACAAGACAACATCGATGCAGCTCTGTTGCCTGATCTCAAGTCCACCCATGTTCGAATTATCTGTCAATGTCAGCGTGTTACTTTGTTGACCTGTCGATCTTAAGGTTGCCCAATGGACGTTTCGAAACAATGGAATCAGTTTTAGAGACGAGGACTGGACACGACTACGAAAGATTGGTTCGTGGCTATCTTTTACATTTGTATGCCCATTTTCTGAGGTTCGGTGCTATTTCAGCCGAGGGAAACCCCGACGAGGAGAAGATTGGCGCGTTTGGTGTCGGTAATTGGAATCTTTCTCATTTCATTTGTCAACGAACCACGTTCCGTTAGGATTTTACAGTCTATTTTCGGTGACGGAGAACCCGTTTGTATCGTCTGGAGGTATTTGAGGTATCTGAGGGTTAAATATTTCACGATCCGAATCCCTTTCAGGCCACGGAATGCAGTTTTACTGGAAGGATAACAAAGATCAGGTATCAACGGTTTCTTGTATGCCCGTGATTGGTCTCATTGTGTGATTTGCTAGCTGAATGTCCGTCGTGGTGATCTTCCTTCAAAAGATACTGCAGACCCATGGACATCATTCGAAATGACGTTGCGAGAGTCCGGCCCTATACCCCCGGCATTTGACTTCATGAGGTTCCTTGCCTCGTCGATCACCTTCATGATTTATTTGAATGACGTCGGCGTTTATTTCGACGAGCATTGCATTGGTCACATTAAGAAGTCTCTTGGGATAGCAAAGGTCGTGGATCTTCCCAAGGGTTTGAAACGATCCAGCCATTCCAACATAATGAATGTGAGAGGTGTGCAATGCAATCGTGAGTTGTTTGACGTTCCTGTTCATGTTCTATTCATGCTAATCCAAAGCCTCGCCTAGCTGTTAGGATCAAGGCAGAGGTCATGCACGCTGTATATGCGGCTGGAACTGAGAAGTGCCCGCCGCTTGGAGTTTTGGAACCCCGAAAGCTCAAGGGCGGTTTTTTCTCTTCTCTTGTTTCTGCCTTTACGAGTCAATCTACATCTCAACCTGAAACTCCAGCTACACCACCGCAGGCTCCCAAAGACCCAACGGAGATTCATGAGATGAACGTGACCCTCATCGTCTTTACTGCAGAAGTGGACGTCAATGTAGACAAGAAACTCACCGCTGAACTCCTCCGGTCGACAAAGAAAAATCCTCCTGCACGGCTCAAATATGACTTAATTTACGTGAGTATTTCGATCCGCCCAGACTTCCAAGGCGCTGAAGATATTTCATACAAAGACTGGGAAAGACGAGTATGATCATAGTCTTGCTGAAGACAAGAACCAGCCGGTGGCATGTGGAAGTATATTCCAAGGACTTCGTGCCGATTTGAATGGGTTTGTTTAAAGCATCGTTTAATTTTCCCGCTGTCCTGAAATTCCTTTAGGATCGGGCATACGCGAATATTCATTG
This sequence comes from Austroboletus niveus, assembly GCA_038090255.1. NCBI lineage: Eukaryota > Fungi > Basidiomycota > Agaricomycetes > Boletales > Boletaceae > Austroboletus > Austroboletus niveus. The sequence continues at coordinate 6,412 of JBBPMJ010000734.1, read as the reverse complement.
TCTGTATTGGCCTTCCTTTAGTCACCTCATCATTGACTCACTCTTTCTACTCAGGGACATGCCACGGGTCAAACGACAGGTATCGGTGGCCACATGGCATCTCGATTCATACCGACAGTGGAGCGTGAATCGATAGATCTCGTGTAAGTTGTCGCTTTTATATGTAATCCATATGCTCACAAGAGCCCTCTTAGCGACAGGAATGTTGCAGGTGAGTAGCAACTTGAAGGCTTTTGATTTTCGCTTAGATTTTACTAGTCTGGAACAAGGAGCTGTTATATGTTGGAGGGTTCCTAGCTCGTGTGGCATACGAATTGGAACTCTTTAACATCCAGAATTTATGGGAGGGCGCAGCTAAATCCAACGGGGTAGGATCCGACTTTCATCCACCAGAGGAACTGGAAAATTGGCTCCTTCAACGCTTCATCCACGTCCTCAAATTTTTTTCTTTCCATCACTCAACTCCTTCGTCGGAGGTATCGCGATTATTGGAAACTGCATTCTATGAATGTTCTACTTTGCCCTTGAGGCTTCTTTCATCTGCTGGTATCCGTGGAGCCCCAGATATCAAGGAATTCGACCCCATTTTCTCAAAGTTCCTTAAGCACTTGCCAGTTTTGCACCAATCCGTTATCCAGGAAGGCGCACGGACTATCAAAGCGCTGCAGCGACAAGGTATGCTCTCCCCCATCACATTCCTCGACGTCCTACAAGAACTCCGTCAATACCCTCTTAACGAAGAAGAACTCATCGCATGTCTCAAATGGTGGACTGGTCTCAAACAAGATTCTGATGTCAACATGGCCCAGACCCGCGTGGAACTGTTGAATGCAGCAATCCTCACCATCTCAGACGGAAGAGTGCTTCCACTATCATCGGTGCAGTATTTCATCAATACCAAGACGCTTGGCACCCATATCCCATCGGATGGTCCACTACCAGTGTCTCTAATGCCCTTGAGCATCACCAAACATTTAACGCCTGCGGAATTGGCGAGTTTTAACTGGCGCGAATTTACCATCATTGACTGGTTACAACATATTTCACAACCCGAGGTTATGTCAGCGAATCCGGATCATGACTACACGAGATCGGACCAATGGGCTGAGCGTGTATTGACCATTTTGTCTCGCATCTGGTCGTCGCTGTCGAACGACATGCATTCATCGGCTAAGAAAGCATTCGCTGGGAAGAAGTGCATTCCGACATCCTGTGGCCTAACGATCCCCGAGCTCTCTTACTTCCCCAATACGAATTTGGCACTATTTGGCGACCTGCCGTTGGTGCAGTTTTCATCCGGCATTGTTATCAAAGGTCAGATGGAGAAACTACTCTCGTATATTGGTGTTCGGAAGCATGTCGATCTACAGCTTGTTTTCGATCGGTGGGTCGACATGGCGCTCAGGTTCCTTGGTTACATTTCTAACACATCGTGTCTAGGATGGTGAAGACAGGTGACTGGAGTATCTCTGACCTCATTGGCTATCTTGTCCAGGTGCGGGATACGCTCTCCACGGACGAGTTCTCTAGGCTTGCGTCGACTTCGGCGTTCTTCAAGGAAGATGCTTCGCCGGCTGCAGGCAAGAAAATGTCTCGGTTTTGCGCTCGAGATCTCTATGAGCCTGCAGACATTTTCCGGCAAATGCAACTTCCCGTCCTCGATTGGGGTGGCAAATCCAAGTGGCGGAGTAATTCAGAAGAAGGTCAGCTCTTGGATAGGTGTTTGAGAGCGACTGACCTCATCGATTGACAGCCAGACTACTCCATCGGCTTGGGCTACGCCGCTTCCCCCCCCTGGAAATTACGGTGACGCTTTGCTCTTCTGCGGATGTCGTTGTTCGTACCGTCGCCTTCAAGTATTTGTGTGACAACATTCCTTTGAAATACCCGGATTACGACCCGGATAAATTTGGGCACATTACATTCATTCCTTCAGAGGGTAAGGATGGCTTCCATCTAGGAAAGCTGGGAGAGGTATGCTCTCTTTATGAAACTGTCTTGTTGGGTAACTTATATCGACTAGGTATTCTCCGCGACTCAATGGAAAGCCCTTGGTTTTTCTGTCGTTCAAGATAGTTGTCGAGATGCTGCTGTCAGTAAATTAGGCATACAACCTCATCCGCCTTCCTCGATGCTTGTTTCGTTGCTTGAGAAAATGCCGCCACCTAACGAAGTGGTCGCGCGGCTGTGGTTCGAGATTCTTGCAGAGCGCATCTTGAGTAAGTGATCTTTAGCATTTTGCTTCTGTGATCCTCACGGAATGTATGTCAGGTTTTACCCAGCTCCAGCTGACCACCCTTTCGAAGTTAACGATTGTCCCTGAGAAAGGTTCAGGTAATCAACCACTGCGGTGGCTCGCGCCCACACATTGTTATCTTGGCGATGGCACCAAAGGCGAATTCCACTCCAAGTTGTTTGTCTTTGTCGACTTTGGGCCTGTCGCCAATAGATTTTTGAGCGCATGCGGTTCTAAGAGCGAGCCATCTATCAATGAGGTTGCAGAAATTTTGATTTCTGATCCCAGGAAATTTTACGAGCTTTCCGGAGGATATGAAAAGTACGTCTTCTCCTGGTGATGATTGCCTACTGAGTCCCTTTTTAGTTTCTTGGCAGAACTTCGAAATCTGGCTGTCAACAGTCATACGATTGCCTTTGGGACAATGAGTAAGATGAAGAATTCGCCCGTCTTGCTTGGCATGCGTCGCCAGAAGGCTTCGAAAACGCTCATGGACAAGCTTCCGACGGAATGGGATGAAGAAGGTTGGGAAGATTTGCACGATCTGAGGAAACCTAGCGAGATCGTCATCGCCGACGATACAAACGCATACCAGCTTTTTGGCGACTCTATTTTTGCCGCGCCTCAAGAAGATATTTTAGAGGGTGCGTACACGTCGTCATTAAATTGGGAATTTTTGACGTATAACCGTGCAGGTTTCTACGCATTGCTTGGATCGCGCCGCTTGAGCGCTGTCATTCGCGAGGAGTACAAGATTTCGGACGAGAAGTCGGATTCAAAGATCGCCTCCAACACTCGCGCTCTTGTTCTTGAGAGGCTACCCTTGTTCCTCCACGAGCACACTCACACCCGTACAAAGGTCTCCCTGTCGTGGCTCTCTAGTGCAAACAACTTCAAGGTCAAAACATTTGGGAAGTTAATCATCTCCAAAACGCTTGATAACGGTCATGGGAAGACGACGCGCACGCTGGATGCTTCCGCAGCTGCGAAGCGCATCGGTACGGGGCCGATCGAGCTGTGGCTTTCCTACAGCGCACAGGTGGACATGTATGAGTACGTCGTTTTACATTGCCTTCCTTGCTGCCATACCTACCTACAACTACTCGTTCAGAGTTGCGACATCCTTGTGTCGGTTGCTGTTTGAGAAGGCCAAGGTTAACGACACCCTTCTATTTATGACGATTCTTTCGACCGACCTCAAGTCGCTGAAACGAAGAGGCTATAACGGTCAGTGACACCTTTACCTGTCCCCAAGCCGCCCTGCTTATTTTCGGTGTGCGATTAAGTCGACAAGATTCTCAAACAACAGCAAGCGGACAGGAAGGTGGCAGAGGAAGCTAGGAGAAGCCGTTATCTGGGATCGGAGGCCTCCAACTCTTCGACGACCCTCGTTCCCCAGGTGGCAGCGCCAATGCCTTTGAAAGCGAATCAAGGTAATTCTGTCGCGACGCGCTCCAGGTCACCTACGCGGCGTCTTGGGCCTTCGGGTGGCTGGGAACCCACACCTGGCTCTTCATCGCCCCCTGAAGTCCCACGTCCAACTTCAGCGCCCAGTATTCCAGAGCAACCTTTGAATGAACTGACCCCAAGTTCCACTTCTTTTGCGGAGTCCACCAGTAGCATGTATCCTATTGGTAGTGCGCTGCAAAATCTGAGACGCAAGCTCGTTCAACACATGCCTTCTTCTCCGGAGATCATTAGATCCAGTCCAATACAGTACGGGCGAATCACTTTGTGACATGTTTCTACTCTGATCCTTTTGCAGGAATACACGACACGTGACTCCCCAAAGCAATATACGTGAGTGATATATATGCGCCTACGCTGACTATGGTTTGATCAATATGTTGTTCAGGGGCCAATGTTGACATGGCGATCAAGGCATGCAAGCCAGAAGAAGGGACGTTACTGCATAATCGGAAGAGGATGGAGGTCGTAAAGGAGTCACTCAACGAAGGTTACTGTGGCACGGCTGGTCAAGTTGACAACCTGGAATTCATTGGTACGTTTGGAGGTCCGTCCATTACCCGGTTATTTACAACATGGGCAGGAAAAATGGGAGACGTGCGTGTGTTTGTCACGAAAGGTGAGATTGGACAGGAAGGTCGAGATGAATTACATTTACTAAGCAACGATCAGACGTGCCCAACCCAGAGACAATTCTTTCACGAATGCGAGACCCGTTGGCCCGGTTTATACATGTGGTTGCGCCCCTCGCCCAGATATATAATCTACCAGCGACCTCGCTGCACATCTTTTATGACATGGAGGGAGGGCTGATCGCGTTTAATAGGAACGGAAGCATTTTTCTCAACTTACGCTATTTTGATGCATGGCGTAAGTAATCAATTGATGTTTTGATGATAATATTAGAGCTGAGCTACTGGCTGCGTTTCATGACAGATGACCAAGATGTCAAGAATGGTCAGCAACACGGGGCCCAAATATCCTGGTTTGTCTTGGTTTATATCGCAGCTTTCGTCTTGATTTGATCAATGTCGTTAGGTTTTTCACGCTTGCACACGAGATTGCACACAACCTCATTGAACCACATAACTCGGAACATGAATTCTATTTTTCAGCCATCTGTGAAGCACACGTCCTTGCATTTTTGCGGCTTGTTGGCAGTAGTGACGCGTAGCTTTTTTTTCTCATGGACGACCTGTGGTGAAACATTTTTAATGAAAAAATGACTATGTCCTACACTAAGGGTATGGAACAAAACCAAATATCTTTGATGAGGATGGGGTCAGGCCTTTAGCAGGTCTGGTCACCAGCCTACTACTTATTCCGGCGGGCCTGGATCACAGTGGTTGCGGCGGTGCCACTTTCGCTGCTTCAACTGCTTGCTACTAGTAATCCGTTGTCATCTTTTCTCGAATCTTTGCTCGAGTGAAATGGCCTAATGATATTCTTGGTTCATTGTGTGGTTTGGACGATCCACGAGTCACTCATGCACACAGTGAGGGCTCGGTTCCGACTCGGACTTGGGAGTATGATATAGCATGACTTGACTCCGAGTTCGATCGGCGAGTGGCTCCGAGGGCGCTTTCAAAGCTTAAAATAGTTTATCATCAGCTGACACTGCTCGCACCTCAGTCCTCCCAGGCTGACTGCTGAGTTACAATCTTATTGAATACAACTCGATGTTCACTGGTAGTATCATGGGCCCCCTTCCATCACCATGGGCTCTTGATATCAATCGCAACCCCCCTGCGTATACTCGGTTAGTCCTTCTTCGTTTCAACTTACCAACGTATCGGTTGAGACTACTACTACTTAGACCTCTAGTCGGGTCCGAGCTTTCTATGCAGAAATATTGGGATGCCTTTGATGCGCAAGTAGCTTTCTGTTTACCAATGTGACGACAATAATGAATACCAAACAGAGATGGTGAGGTCTGCATTGGTGCCAACTTCTCCTCTTCATTACAGAGAGAAGAACTTGAAGATCGTGCCCGCCGAGCTCTCGATAAGCTTCGGTGAAGAATGTGTTATCACATCCAAGGTCGACACTCATTTTTGTCCCAGCTTCCTTTGCCCCATCATCGCCTGCACTGTGGAGGATATCACGTCTCCGCGATGGATATACACGCCATCCGCTGACCGTCAAGCTTGGCTTGACCTAGCTCTTGTCGTAGAAGATCGCGGAACATCGCTTTACCCACCCGAGTTCATCGAAAACATCAAATTCAAACGACTTCCCTACACTGATGGGAACGGCACTAGCACTTTCCTCAGGGCTTACCTGCTGACGACATCAAAAGAGAATGGCGATCACAATGAGGAATACGGCCTATACTTTCATGGATCTCACACGATTATCGACGCCGGGCCTGCACTCCATGCTCTAAACCTGATGTTTGAATGGATATCTGGCGAGGGGATGGACGTCAATATCGAACCATCGGAAGAATGGAGGAACCTTCCTGTCGATCCGATTACAGCGACGGGGGGACCATCCAAAGAGTGGGGAACAGCTGGAACAAGACTCTTACAAGAATTTGCGGAGCAGAACGCTCGACACACGGTAAACTTTCTTTTCTCATATTGATGTTGGCTGATAAAAAGCGTGCTACCCAGCCATGTCACACCCTGGCTCCTCCGTCTCGCCCGTTGATCATGTCCGACCCACAACTATATTACACCATTGATGTACCAGAATCGGATACCGCTG
>JBBPMJ010000733.1:0-15484 GCA_038090255.1 Austroboletus niveus | reverse complement strand
CTACCCTTTGGACATGACAACACAAGGTAAGTCTTTTTCTCACGCCGCACTAACCCGTTTCGATCCGCTCAGATCTAGATCTTCACATTTCCTATCCAAGTCATAATCAATTATTTTCTGCAAGTCGTGGCGTGAGAATTTCGTTCCAGCGCACTCCACCGACCGCCTCGATGCCCCCAGAGCCCCCGGGACCCAATGACCCGCCCCAGTCGTCAAAGCGTCCCATGTCCGACGCTGAGCCAGCACCGCAGGGCGCAAAGAAACCCCGCACTCGACGCGATTCCAGTCGCACCGATGCAAAGCGTCGGCGAAGGAGAAAGAAGAAGGCGCCCGTAGTCGACACTCCGCTCCCTAAAAACGACCAGCAGAGTCGTCCCGAGGAGCGCCCCCGCCCTCCTCTTTCTGCCCGCAACGAAATCATCCGATTCATCTCCCCCCCGCCCTCCGTCGTCCCCAAGTCTTCCCCATCGCTCGAACAGCCGTGCCCGACTCCTCCTCACGTCAACGACTCCACCCAAGGTCGAAGCGAAGCGACGCCCTCCAATCCGGTGTGCATCATAAATCCTCCCTAGCTCTCCATCTCAACCATCCCCCCCATAGGAGCCACCCCAGTCGTCCTCTAGCACCCTCGGCGCCGAGGTAGCTCGTCTCGAGGCTGAACTGAGGTCCAAGAACAACGTCAGTCCTCATATCCGTGTATTCTCTCGCTAACCCGGTCCCTCTTCAGTTGATCGCTTCCCATCAAGCTCTCCTATCTCAAATTCAACAGGCTGCTACCTGCCAGGTCTGTCTAGATCTCATGTACAAGCCCTATGCGCTCGCCCCGTGTGGTCACCTCGTCTGTCATACTTGCCTCATCAACTGGTTCACCGCTCCACCCCTCGATAACCGCACAGTACCTCCCCCCATCATGCGCAAGAAAACGTGTCCCCATTGTCGTGCCATTGTACGCGAGCGTCCCATCGAAGTATGGGGTGTAAAGGGCATCGCACACACCATTGGCAGGAGCGAGCTCGTACCAAACCCCTCCTCCATTCCTGGCCCTGTCGAGGGTTCCGAAGGTCAGGACCCAAACGCTGATCCTTGGAAGGATATCTTTCCCAAACCAGGGACCGACGGCCGTCGCGGATTACCCTGGTTTCTCCCAGGCGATGATATCGATGAGGACGATATCCCATCCCGTGGCGAAGACGTCGGCATGCTTGACATGGAAGATGGCGGTATCTATCGCTGCCTTGACTGTATGCACGAGATATGGGACGGTGTCTGCAGCAGCTGTGGACGTGTCTACCCAGGGCACAGACACGAAGCAGACGACGAAGACGACGAGCTGGGATGGATCGATGATCAAATAGGCGCTGAAGAAATAGACGTGGCAGAAGATCCCGGGTGGATGGGCTTGGAAGGCGGAGATGCCGACGATGGTGGCAATGTCAATCACTGGGGTCCCTTTACGCCCTGGCGAGGTCCATTGAACGTCTTCAGTCGACCTTGGGGTTTTTTCGGCACGATCCATGTCGACGATGAAGACGAGGAGGAGGATGACGAAGATGAAGAGGACATCTACGGTCGGGTGGACGATCTTCGCCGTCTCGAGGACGGCGAGGACGATGGCTACGAGAGCAGTTTCATCGACGATGACGATGAAGGTGGCGGAGCCCGCATATATGAAATTGGCGATTACAGTGGCGAGGACACTCGTGGCTTGGTTTCTGACGAGCGCGAAAGCTCGGCCGTCCCTGAGCTCGGACGGACGGAGCGCGGGCATGCGCCTGCCGCTGTCTCGTTTGAAGAGGACTATTATTCGCCTGACGACCACGAGGAGGACGAGGACGAAAACTCGGACTCCCTTGAACCCCGGCGGTCGACGCGCCTGAGGAACACGCTTGCCGTTGTCTCGTCTGATGAAGCGGATGATTCGCCTCCAAGGCTTCGCGGGCAGCATGTGCGTCGCCCCGGGCCTGACTGGAGCGACGAGTGCTAGGTGTCTTAGGATATCGTAGTAGACTATTAGTCTATAGTAGTAATGCGAGTTTGTTTATTTCGTTACGCCTCGCCAAGTGCACGTGTATGACAGTCCTCCGCATGTTCACGCAGCACACTCGTGTCCTCCTCCTGCTGTGTAATCTGTGCGAATGCCGCCATGCTTAAGGGTGCGCGTGCCGGCCTCGTCTTTCTCCATTCCTATATCCTCTTCCCCCCATGCGCACCAAGTCCAGCGGTAAAATACATCGAAACTCGTCCGCTGGTGCGAGCCCAAGGACACCACGCGCCGACGCGATACAGTGGATCTTTTCATCCAATCTGCCCCACCGCAGGAGCTCAGCAGCACTCAGTGTAGATCTCAACCGGCGAAACTTTTTCGGCATGAGCGAGGTATTTGGCGTCCTCTTGAACGTGCGTCCGTGCCGCGCTCAGCCTTGTCCGCTGCCCTGACGAGTCTGATTTCCCCGTCACGCCCCATCCAGCCCTCCGAGACCGCACGCTCGCTAACCGAGTCCAGGCTCCTCCTCGAAGAAGTACGGAAAGAGATCGCCGAGGAACGGGAGCCCCCACGGCTACACAACAGACACGCCGTGACACGTCTGCCGGGCTTTCTGCCCCGAGAGGCCGAATTGCGGGTCGTCGAGCGTGCGTTGGAGGGCGAGCCTTCCTTCACGGTCCTCTTTGGCGCCAGTGCAGTGGGCAAGGTACTCGATCTCGTCCCATTGTTTCGTTGGAAAAGTCGGTTCATTTCTGCGCATATAGACCGCTCTCCTTCGCGAAGTTCTTTCGCGCGACAGGTTCCACGTTCTCCATTTCGATCTTCGAATTCCCGGTTTTGCAGATGTGGGCAGTCTCTACGTACGCCTAAGTCAACAGATGGAACGCTATTTCGAGGACCTGTCGAGGTCCGTGCCAGGCTTGGAGGAATTTCGAAAAGAAGCTTGCGCATTCAAGGTATGGTTTTGGTGTCTAATGAAATCATAAGTATTTATCTATTACCTTTTCGATAGCAAGACCGCGTTGAGGTGGAGCGAAGGCTGTCCGAGGCGTCTGTGGGCAGTGTGGGGTCACAAATACGGACAAGCGATATTGCTCGCCTTATGGAACTCTTCCAAGTAAGGCTCTTACTACTAGGCCCTATCGCAGCGTCCATAACCTAAAACACTTCAGTATTCTCTCGTTAAATACGCCGAATTCGACCTCCCCGAAGATGGTAACGAACTTGCCCAAGCACGGAAGGAATCAGACGTGTCATCCGAGCGAACGCATGTGAATAATTCGCCTCTCCCCAGGAGCCGGTGGTTCTTCAAACGTACCAAGAGAGGAAGTGAGAGTGCTCGAGGCATGTCCTCCTCTGTCATCAAGGAACCCGAAAAGCTCTGTAAAAAGGTACCCGTGTTGTTCATCGATGAAGCCCATAAACTGTAAGTGCCTCTCCCCTATGGACTTGACTCATACCCATTTTGGTGATTGGGCACACAGGCCCTCGCTGGTTCAATCGGCGGAGACGATGAAGTGCCTGCTAGACTCGATGCTTGCTCTCACGAAGCAGGATCGATTATGTCACGTTGTTCACGCGACGAGCGACCCATTCTATCAGAGCTGGCTGCGCCAGCTCAGCGTCGTGCAGCATTGTAAACTGATCACGATTGACGACTGCTCGAGAAGTGAAACGCGAACATATTTCTTGGAGCGTATACTGCCTCGTGTTCCGGAAGCATTAAGGCCCCCTTTATCGTTTGACGTGTTATACGAAGCCTTTGGTGGTAAATTAGCTCATTGGCACGACTATATTAACGAGTATAGTGGGTCACTTCTTTGCTCTTCTTTGACTATCTCACCTTCATACTTTTTTTCATCCCCAGTTAATGCCGGCGGAACTTTTGACAGTGCGTATACCTGCTATAGTGTACATAAATAAGCGCTAATTTCTTTCATGTTTAGTCAAACAGAGTTCGCCTTTCCTTCAAGCTCATGCGACGCTTAACCTGCATATAGTCCACTCCTCCCAACTGGCGTCCGCACGCGATCCCACGACGCCATCTACTCCAGGTCCTCGGCCCCGTTCTAGCGGCCCAGATGCCCTTCACGCGGGCCTAGGACCTGCAGGGTTCAAATCCTATTCGTCTCGCGAAGCGTCTTCGTTCGAAGACTACTCTGCCGACTTTACTGCCATGCAGCTTCTCAAAGTCATGAGCAAGCTCAGCCAACCTGGCACGCAGCACCTTCCTTATTTTTTACTCTGTCGCGAACTCGGCGTGCGTGCGGTCGACGGCATGATCAAGGGTCGAGTGTTGAATTTGCACTGGACCGATCCGGTCGGCAGAGAAGTGGAGATTCCGGTCATCAGTGCGCCGGTATCTCCCGTTCCCATGACACATCGTGTGTTGAGCAATAGTTCTTACGCCGGCGGCGGTGCTAGTGCGACCGTGTCAGAAGATGGCGACATGGTCATGGTCAATCCGACCAACCTGTCGACGAGGGATCTTGGACAGATCATGGAAGGCGACGAACACGAGGTTATCGGACCCAAGCTGACGCCTCTTACCCCCATCATGCGCTTCGCGATGCGAGAAGTCGTCCAAGAATACGAAGACGTTCGGACTGTGTCAGAATACGCTTCGCTCAACGATCCCGATGAATATTAGATGTTCACCCTCGTTGCCTATTCAAAAAAATTTCCCCCTTCCTCAGGTTGCATGATGGGTTCCATGGCTGCAAATGATATTTATTTTTGCAACGTGCATCTATTTGTATACCACACTGTCCTAGACACGATTGTATCTATGTACGACCCGACGTTGGATCCCACCCCCTTGATGTAGACCTTTTTTGATGGATAGGGGTCCTTACGTCTCTGGGAATCTCACATCTGTATTCGCTTCGAGCCAGGAGGGCCACTTTTTAAGGTACACGCCGCCGTGTTGGACCGTGGACGACTCTCCGACGATACACTTGACCGAGGCGAGCGTGGGCATCAGAGCGGCGTCGGCCCCTGTTTTTATTTTTAAACGAATGTACGGAGGTACCAAACGCATTTTCGCTCGCGTCATCATCGCTCGGACTATCGGGTGCGCTATCAACGGACGGGACGATGATGCGTACCGTTCGTGCGGCGTTTTTCCTTGAGAAATCCATACCTCGCGCTAAAAGTCGGGCCATCGATGGTCAGCTGCCCAGTCGTCGTCGTCGTACTTGTGGACCGGCCTTGTCGATGCTTCGCGCCGGACTGATAATCGCTGCTTCTTTCTCGCGTCCTTGCATCGCGTCCACCGTACCGATTTCGAGTTCCGGATCGTATTCGGGACACGACAACGGGCTGAAAAGGGTCACTCGCCCCATGATACCTACCAGAGGCAAGTGCTTACGATTGCATAAATAACTTTCGGGTCATGGGGGCGGGGGGGTAACGATCGCGATCTGGCAAGAACGTAGACTCGCACGGACCTGGGCGAACGTTTAGCCGGAGATCGAGTCCAAGTCGCCGGGAGACGAGAATGGATCGCGGAAAGAAAGATTGGGTAGGAGTCGTACGGGCTTCTCCGTCCGCCCTTTGACCACCGGAACTTCATTCTCGTTGTGACGACTACCTTCATCTCCGTCGCCTTCGAGACGCTCATAGTACTTACGGCCAGCCGTGTCGAAAGAGACCAAGGATATCTTTGATCGTGTCCTCATCCCCTGTCTCGGTAACTGAGGTCGTGTTGGGTAAAATGATGAGGAGATGAGAAGATGCGGATTGAGTTTGGACGCGCAGATCTGGGCATGTATCCTGGGAGTCGTGAAGGAGCGGAAAATAAAGCGGTTGATCACATACCGATACTACTGGACATTGAGCAAACGGTTTATATGCACATTCGCTCGAGGCGGTCGAACAAGGTCGTCTCCCGAGGTCGTGGGGAACGCAAACCAGGGTGTTGGGGAAGACGTTTTCTTCTTCTTCTTCGATCATTCACCTGGACTTGGCCATTCTTCTCCAGCAGACGTCCTCATCTCTTCTGCGAAGACGTCCCCTTGGAACGATCCTAACTCTGGACCCGAAGCACTCTCTATATTTGATTCTATCAGGTCTTCTTGCTCCTCATCCATTATTTTCTCTGGCTTCTTTGCTTGCTCGTCCATCTTTCGATGCTTGTCAATCGATATAATGGCCGGTAGGGGGTAACTGCACGGGGTCGCCCGCGAGTATCAACTTCTCTCCGTCGAATATGGGAACCCAGAACACCTATGTAGACAGTTCGACAGTCAAGGCTAAAGTTGCTTCGTTGATGATCGGTATGATCCGTAGACTGGTCCACCACAATTGTTCCTGTCAGGTGCCAACGTACCCTGGGACTTGGAGAGGACCGCCCTGGGGGGCATGTGACTTTCCTCGCACGTCAACTTTTTGCAGTGATTCGTCAAAAAAAGAAATGTCTCCCAGCTCGCAAGGCTTGGAACGTGGTGATACTCCAAGCAACACGCAAAAGAGGGTCGTAAGTTCATCATTTGTCCTGTTATCTGGCTGGTGTCATACGACTAGTCAATCTGATGGTCGCAAACGCGATCACCTTTCTCGTAATAGACTCTGTCGTGATCTTGTCCAGATAGCCGATAGCTCTGCCCATCCTAGAATAGAACCTCAGGGACGCGACACATTACAGGCGACAGTTTCCTCACCAATCGTACGTGACGCTATTTGCGAGTTCGACGACACGATGTCTTTGTAACATGTCAAGATCAGCATCGCCCGATTCTGGAAGGGCCACAGCATGACTATTCACCATTTCAAAAGTGAGGACAGGGAGCAGCGCGCTGTACATTCCTCTCTTTTCCACCCGTTTTTTTCAATACTGTATGGTAGTCCGGATGTTTTCTTCGATTCGGTTGAGATCTCCAGGTCTGTAAAAATGGTACGGTGGGAAAAGTGGCGAAGGAGGGTCTTACCAGCTGTACCAGCCTGCGCGTCGTCAAGAAAGAACACTGTGCGTCTTTTCACCTAGCCTGATCACGGCCGATACAACACCGAGCGCACCGAGTGCCAGTCCACACTGTTCGAGAAGTTTGGGCGACGCGTCACTGAGGAACACTTAATCCCGGCGCTACGCTCTTGTGCAAGAAGGGTACGTTTGAAATGAAAGCCTGTACGGCCGACTCTAGTTGATGATGCCATCCTGGAAATTGTTGGTTATCGGTTATGCGACAAGCTTGTTTTGAATCTAATTCGTACGAGGAATTTCTTATACTGAACGTCGAAGATTCACGCGCTTCAAGGCCATGGCACCGTCGACACCGTGTGACATACTTCCCGCCACTGCGCGCCCTTCTTCCCGACTGTGATCCCTGCCACCGTCGTCAAGGCCAATCATCACTTGCCTTTGCACTGTCACTATCCCTTCGTCCATGGTGAGCGTGTCTCGCCAACTTCCTCGCACTTGCCGTTTGCCAGCGACTTGACCTCGTCTCTGTTCCCATCGACGATATAGTCAAATTCAACTACTTCGTGCCTTATAACGTGCTTCTAGCTTGCCCAATCATATGGTCAGCGGGAGACTACATTCTAGTCTTGGGTTCTCTTGAATATCTTTCATCCGCCCCTTGCATCAACCACGTACACCGTCATGGATTCGCAGTTTAGACTCCTTCGCAATTACTGTAAGGATATCCATCAATTCAGCGCAGACCTTTCCCTGGTATTCACACCTGTAGCTCGTGCCATAGCAGAGGGTGACACGATTTGGTCACCTGAAGGATGACCGTCGACTCAGCAGAAAAAGTTGGGCTCGAAAATGTTCGGAGTGCATATTGACGGCGCATGCACGCGGACGAGGCAAGTAGTTGTTAGCAATCAGCAGCCGAAGCAGTTCCCCCGCAAGCGAGGTCAGATTGACCATGATATCACCCATGCAACAAGAAGTGGTGGGCGGGGAGGTTAGTAACCACGACTCAGAACAAGGAAGAGCGTGAAACTCTTATAACCATCCTGAGAGTTTCATTACTAACGGACTACATTGTTTAGATCCCGTTTATCAACAAACTTGCACAGACAGCCATTACGAGAATGATGATCTTGGCTTCGCAGCAGGAATTTGTCAATTGTTGTTACATAGTATGTATACCGTTTCTATTCGAGTCTCCGATCAATAAATACCTTTCTGCCATATGTTGATATTTAGAGTCATATCATGATCATTCTGATGGAACTTTCTCTCGGTATTCTGATATACCCTGGGAGGAAGTATAAGTTGCGCACCTGGCACCTTGAGGCCCCGTCATCTTCTGTAAGTCTATGTCTTCTTCCTCACTGGCATTCTAGGCCATTGAGGCACGTGACTTCCTAGAATATAGTCTGTGCATGAGTAGGCGAGGTGGCGCAGCCTTTTCTCTCCTCGCCACCTTGCAGCTTCTATCAGGACTTGATGAAAGGTCCTAGGTTGCCCTAAGGTTACTCGCAAAGACAATGAATAAACCGAAAGTAAGGAGCTCCTACGATGAGCATCCATCTTATATACATGAGCACCTGGTCTGTGCGTGTGATATAGGGCAGGCAAGATCTCCTACTATGGTAATAGTCCATGGAACGACGATAGAATGTTGTGGAAGAATATCTACATGTGATATGAATGAGTAAGAAGTCACGTGAGAGTGTAGGTATGAGTAAGCAAAAAAGATCATGACATTACCCCCCTTTTAAGGACTCATGTCCTCATGAGGCGGTATGGTAGCGACAGTAGAGATTCTTGCAAAAGGATCAATGCGTTTGAGAATGAGGAACAGATGTAGGTGCGTGAGAATTTGCCGGGATTTCGAACATAGAATCATCAAACCGTTTAAAACATTTGCGGTATTTGAGGAATCCAGGGTCTGAGAAAATCGAGGAGGGGGAATGTGGCTCGGGCGGAGTAGTTGCTTGGGGTGATGATGAAACGTTGAGAGGGCGAAGATGTAATCAAGTGTGAGGTCGCGCCGCTGTAGGATGTAAACGATGGAATTTTGTTATGGCAGTCTGTGCATGAGCGAGCTTGGTGTTTGGTATCCACTCGTCTTCTTCAATGGGGAAGCCCTTCCAATGGACTAGATATTCAAACCATTCACCTCGTTGGTGAGAATCAACGATTGTCTTGACTTCTTGTTTGGGGATGTCATCGACGAGGTCGGGAGGAGGCGGAGCGGGAATGGGGCCGGTCACGGGGGGAGTATATGGATGTAGAATTGACTCGTGGAAGACCGGATGGATGGTTCTCCATTTGTGCAGTAAATTGAGCTTATATGAGGCGACACTGACCTTTGTGAGGATTTTGAAGGGACTGTAATGTTTTTGGTCCAGCTTTTTCATAGGTCGATTGGTGTGGATATGGGTAGCCTCGAGCCAGACAAGATTCCCGGGTTGATAGTCTTCTACAGGTCGTACCGAGCGATCGTAAAACTTCTTCATATCTTTGTTGGCTAATTTCAAAGCTTCGGCTGCTTGAGCGCGCAAGGTCGTCATTTGTTTGGTGAAGTCTGTAGCTGATTCGCTGCAGATAGACATGCGGTGATCCTTGTTGACTCGTGATTCATGTCTGTAGTTAAGCATGAATGGGGTTTGTTGAGTTGTGGAACGAAGGTTATGGTTGTGTGCGAACTTGGCCATGGGGAGCCAGTCCTTCCAGTCGCTCTGGTGGTGGTTGATATAGATGCATAGGTATTGCTCGACCCAGGCGTTATATCATTCTGTTTGTCTGTCCGTCTGAGGGTGAAATGCCGTGGAAGGGTTAGGCGTGATGCCAAGGAGTTTCTGAAGTTCGGTCATGAAGGTAGATACGAACTGGGGTCTCCGGTCTGAGATAACTTTGGTCGGGAGACCATGGAGTTTGAAGATTTCATCGTGGAATATGGTCGCGACACCCTTGCTATTGATCGTATCTCTAACGCCAAAGAGTCTGATCATTTTTGAGAATCGATCGACGATGACTAGTATGGCATTACTTCCATGTGACTCCGGAAGTGGGGATATGAGGTCCAGCGAGATGTGTTCCCATGGTTGATGTGGGATCTCGTTGGGTTGCAGAGGGGTATGCTGAGGTGTCATGATGGCTTTGTTCTTTTGACATTCCTCGCATCCTTTAATGAATCTTTTGATGTCTTTTGCTGATGTTGGCCAGTAGTATTGTTCCTGGACCTTTCGTGTTGTGGCACGTATTCCTGGATGTCCTGACGTAGGGTGACTGTGGATATTAGTTAGTATGTCGTTTCGGAGAGATATGTCCTTTGGTACATAAAGAAAGTCTTTAAAATATATGAGGGAGTTGCGAATGGAGAATCGATTATCGTTTTGAGCTAATGCTCATACTACTTTAGATTCTTTGAGGTGTTGTAAGTCCGTTATTCTTTGTGAGATAGAAGAAGAGGATAAAAGGGTTTGTTCGGCTACACACATTGCCGCTAGCGTACGCATGTCCATAGCGTTTGAATAAATGTCTGTATTAGAAATGGAAAGAGCGTTAATATTTATAGAGAAGGAAATAGTGTCCTGGTCGGATGCCAGCGCGTTCTCCACAGCCGTCGACATATGATTCTGCTGTAAAAGAGTGGGAAAAACTGTGACACCTTTATTGTTGTCCTTCACCCCCTTTTCAAAGTCTGACCTCCAGGACAGAGGGTCGGCAGGATTGGTTTTTCCAGAACGATGAACAAGAGTATAGTGGAACTCCTGCATGATTTGATTCCAGCAAGCCTGACATTGAGAGAGATCTTGCGGGATGGCGAAATACGTAAGGTTTTGGTGGTCCGTAAGGATTTCAAACGGAACATGGGTGTCTAATAAATATTGTCGCCAAGTGGTAACTGCTTCGATAATGGCGGCGAATTCCAAATCAGCAGCGTGATAATTTCGTTCCGCATCTGAAAGGGACCGCAACAGATATGCAATCGGGTGCCAGAGTCCATTCTGATATTGCGACAGAATGGCTCCTAGTCCAATGCCTGAACTGTCGGTCTCAATCCGAAAGGGATCGAAGTCAGAGGCGAGTGAGAGGATGGGTGCATTGATAAGTGCATCCTGGAGAGCGTCAAAGGAGGTTTGGCAAGCAGCATTCCACTCAAAAGGGTTCTTTTCGCTAGTGAGGCGATTGAGTGGTCATGCTATGGCCGCAAAGTCTTTAATGAATTGACAAAAGAAATTGAGGAAGCCCAAGAATGAGCGGACTTGGGTGCGGGAAGAAGGAGTTGGCCAGGTGTGGATGGCGTCAACTTTGGTCGGATCAGTGGCAATTGTTCCGTCAGAAACGATGAGTCCAAGGTATTCAGTAGTGGTGGTCTCGAACTCACACTTGGTGTGCTTGAGTGATAATTTATGTTCATGGAGTCGAGATAGAACTTCGCGGACAACATGGCGATGTTCGTCAAGGGTCTTAGTGAATACGAGGATGTCGTCCATATAGACGATGACTACTTCTTTGGTGATCAGGTCGTGGAGTATGTGGTTCATCATAGTCTGGAACATAGCGGAGGAGTTGGTGAGTCTGAAGAACATGACAAGGGGTTCGAAGAGTCCTTGGTTGGTCCGGAAGGCTGCCTTCCATTCATCGCCTTTTTTCATGTGTACGTTATTGTAACCCCATCGGATATCCATCTTTGAATAGAACTTAGCTCCACGCAACTTTTGAACAATCTCCTCAATGAGCAGGAGTGGGTAGCGGTTTTTGATAGTTGCATCGTTAAGCTTGCGATAGTCCTGGACGGGACGGAGTTTTCCATCCTTCTTTTTGACGAAGAAGAAGGGGGATGCGAAAGGGGATTTGGAAGGACGGATGCATCCTGTTGATAGGTTTTCTTCGAGGAACATGTCGAGTTCTTTCTGTTCTTTTAAGGAGAGTGGATAGGTTTTGCAGTCAACCTTGTGCTCGCCGGGTTTTAATTCAATTGTGTGATCCCAGGGTCGACGAGGAGGTAGTTTGTCGAATGATTCTTTGGCAAAAACGTCACAAAACTCGTGATATTCAGCTGGGACTATTTGTTTGAAGGGAATTTCTTGTTTCCCTTGATTGGCGGTGGCGGCAAGGTCTGTTGCCATGGTAGCGATATATTTATTTTCAATTTGGAAAACTTGATTCTCAGGTTCAGCATCGTCGTACTCCCACATGGGCGTGGTGTCTGTTGTGAAGCTGAGTTCCTTAGTCTGCCAATTGATGTGTGGGTTGTATTGTCGTAACCAGTCGAATCCTAAGAAGACCGCTTGCGAGGATAAACGTGTTACTGAGAAGGGGATAGCGGATTGGTGGTCTCCGATAGCCACTTTCAGGTCTATGTAATGTGTAATCATTCCTTTGGTGTTTGCAGTTCCATCGGCATTGTAGACTGGTATAGCCCGGGGGAGTGGTTTCTGCTCTAGTTTGTGTTCTCGTATGAAATTGATATCGATGGCTGATGCCATACACCCTGAGTCGATAAGTGCAATGGCATCGACTTCTTTTCCTGAATTGGTTCCGAGGGTTACGGATATCTCGAAAGCGTTAGGTGATGGTTTTTTTGTTCAGTATCGAGGCTTCTGAGTAAGTTCGAGAAGCATGAATTTGGCCGCGTCATGGGAAGCATTTTGGAGGTCCGCGATTAGCTCAGTGTTTACCTCAGAAAGGCGGGTATTGTGGACGAACACTCTTAAATGAGAGGTGAGTCATTCATCGGGAGTATCATTGGCAATTTGCTTGATCCATTGCATGGACCAAGGCTTGATTGTAGACTTCCATCCACGATCCTTCCTTGTAAGGATGGTCCGTGATGGAGTCATTTCCTTTCTACTTACAACCTCGGTCTTTGTCTGCTTCTTGATTGCATATTCCCCAGACAGAATAGAGGCTGTAACGCTCAAGGGGAGCGAAGGTACATTTGGCTGTTGCATAGCCGGCAAACTAGGACTTTGGTTGCTTTCGCAATCCAGATCTGAGATCTCTTCTACGTCAAGGAGAGAGAATTTGTTAGTAGAACGAGAAGGGGAATTAAGCACAGTTTTTGGTACTGCCGCGCCATCCTTAGGCTTGGTAGTCCGGGTGCCCCTGACCGTAACATTACAAGTACAAATTCTAACTGGTGACGTACCTTGAGAACGAGGCGATCTCATTCCTCGTCCTCTTTGACAAAATCCATTTCGTCTGCGTCTTGAACTGCGGTTTCCAACTCTTCCAGGGTTGAGTATTCAACATCAAGTCCACGGACTTTGATGTTCTTTGAGCCGGAGCTCTTTTGAGGATGAACGGCACAAGGCCATACGGATGTCTTGCCTTCCTTGGCACACCGGAAGCA
Source organism: Austroboletus niveus (assembly GCA_038090255.1). Taxonomy (NCBI): domain Eukaryota; kingdom Fungi; phylum Basidiomycota; class Agaricomycetes; order Boletales; family Boletaceae; genus Austroboletus; species Austroboletus niveus. The sequence goes on along the minus strand of JBBPMJ010000733.1, from coordinate 2,239 downwards.
AGTTCCAGTCGCTCGCGCTTTGGATAAATCCATAGGAGCGCCTCAGCCTCCAAAGACACCAGTTGTCTCTGGGGTCGCGGTGTGAGGTTCGACGAATCGAGTAGGGAATTTAACCTTAGGTCATGGTGCTTCATGGATGTTTCCTCATTTTCGCTCCGCGATTTCTGACAACAGTTGTCCGGCGGCTGTAAGTCTAGTGGCCCATTCAGAGTAGCTGCTGATGTATTTTGTTGTCATTTCCATGTCTGAACGTTCTACTTGTTCAACTAGGGCATTTTGTGCATTTGTGCAGAGGAGTCATACGAGTTGTCGCCCATTGGTGATTTTGGACCATTCGGTGTGCATGATAAGGTTTTTTTGTTTATTGAGGAATTCTTCGATCATCATTGATCCTTGCTTAAGGTTCATGAGGTCGGTTTCTGCTTGAGCGGCCTCGTAAACCGGCTTGAAGGTTGGGTCGACAAATGTTCGAAAAAATGATCGGGCGGTGTAATCTTCATAATCGATATCTTTCTCAATAAGAAGAGTGGCGAATTCTTTGGCGGATCCTTCGGCGCAGAAGCCTAGAAACATTTTGATTTCTTCCACATCCATAATGGGTCGATCGAAGCCTAGTAGATAGAGTTTGAACTTAGCTCTCCATTTAGTGTAGTCTTCTGGTTTTCCCGTGAACGGCGGGGGTTTTTCGACATAGGATTTTCCGATTTTGATTGCTTTGGGTTCATCATCTACGTCAGGCGTCTTGTCTTTCTTTTTTGATGGGATGCTTGATATGGTTGGAGGCGTGGCGGTATGAGTTCCGTGTTGTGCCACATGTTGCGTATACGCGGTGTATTGGTTTTGGAATTCCACGAACGTCCCAGCCAGGGGCCAAGAGTGGAGAGTAGATGATGTGGGATCAGAGGAAGAGGGTTGTGCTTCGGTAGCCATGATTTGTGGGGTGTCGCTTTGGGAGGAAGTGCGACTAATGATGGGTAATGGATAAGGATAGCCAACTGGAGTGGTTTGGTCTCCAGAAGGCAAGTGTGGTGGTCTGTGTGGAACACGCAGGGTGTGTCGTGGTGACGGATCATCCGAAATGATGGGCGAAATTTAAACTAACTGTAAAGAAACTTTTCCTTGCTTTAACCCTTATCCTTGAATTCGGCTTCTGTGAACAAAGGTATTACTTCCGGGATACTTGGGGTGGATTGTATCAAAGTTCCTTCTGGTGGCGTTGTAGTTGTTGTCCTGCCTTATATCGACAATAGGTGACAAGGAACGCGCGAAGCTGATGAGCACGTCTTTTGTTGATACGACGCATAATCCCAGCCAGAATTCCTCGTTGATGTCATTGGTGGGGATGAGGGTCGGATGTCGCTGTAAAGAGTAGACAGTTCAGACAGTGATGGTAACCGGGTCGGTGGTGGCGAGAGCGAGCCGTGATTTTTTAAGAAGAGGCGGGGAGATTCCGCCAGGTGGTACGAATGGGGTTTCCTGAACTTCCTCGGTGTGGGTGCAAGGTGATTTGAAGAGTGAGAGGAGAGAAAGCAGCGCAGAGGTATTGGTCTGAATAATCGGGTTCGTCAATGACTGTTCCTTCGTCAGAGTGTAATGAAGGTTCGTAAACAGTTTGCTCGTCTTCAGAAAGGTCCTCTACGTCTGTTGTGGAGCATAGGGATTGGAGAGGAAGGGGTGGCTGCAGCTCTGGCACGAAGGCGACGGGCTCGACAGCAATGACACGAAACATGAGTTGGAGGTAGGTGAGAAGAAAGACTAATACAAGCCCTTCTAAGATCGTGCAGGTGTGGCGGACCAGGTCCAAGGTGAATGTGAAATAATCCAGCGTATGATCTTCCTTATCAAGCTGATTATGAGGAAGAACAAGGCGATGACTTTCTCGATGGCTCAGTAAATACGCCTGGCATAAACTGTTAATGCCAGTGATGGAAGTCGAAAGACTTGCTGCTGTCGATTTGTACGGTGAGGACGCTCTGCTGCCAGCGCGATAACTCAGCGACTCAGACAGCCAGAGGGCAGGACGTGAAGCAGGGAGATGAGGTGTTGACAAGGCGTGGACTGACGCAGTACAGCGAGAGTATGAGCGACGGTGAAAGTCGGGGTGAAAATCGATATGAGGAGGGATAGGTGGTCGACGATGTGTGGACGACGCGATGAGCGCGGTGCGAACGACGGTGACGTCGGGTGGGCAAGGTAGGAAGGTTACTTTCGGTTTTATATCAGGACTCGATGAAAGGTC
>JBBPMJ010000732.1:0-15505 GCA_038090255.1 Austroboletus niveus | reverse complement strand
GCATAAATGAAATCTTGCAGCAAGACATCGTCAGTGGAATTGCAACATCTAAGCGAGGTATGCCATGTGAGATTATCAGTTTTGACCGCTGACGAGACTTTCGGAAAAGAGGAGTGCTCGATTCGGAGGTACCATCTATCGCTCCTGTGACAAACGGACCACCGGACTTCCTTGACATCGACCCCCTGGAATTATGGACAAATAATCATAATTGAAAGTCGTTTGTATCAGCAGATCCGCCCGACGGAAATTCTTGCGAGATCACGGGATGAACAGATCCAACACGACGACAACATTGCTCGCATCATAAAGTGCTCCAACGGGGTACGTTGACATCCGATCGTGGGTCAAGTGCGCAAACTGACGCTACGAAGCTTGCAAATTGGGTCGCTGATCGAGCCCTCAACCAAAACGATCCTAGCGCACGAGCCCTCCTGATCAAGCCATTCATTCTCATCGCTGATGTGTGCTATAGTATCTGTATCACCCTACCTGAGTATATCAACGACTTCTTAGAACTGCTGATTATTGCAGAATTACTCTAGTATGATCGCAATTGTATCCCTCACCTATACGCCGGTTGAAACATTCATGGGAGAATGTCAAATTAGGAAGCATCTCGCTACCTGATGTACTATGTCGACTCGGGAAATAGTTTTATCAATTATCGAGCGACGCCGACAAAGTTGCCGGTCGGCGAACCTAGATACATATGTATGTATATGACATATTAGGTTGGATCTTAATCTGACGGTCACAGGTACCTTCCTTCCTACTCTTATGTCCATTCAAGCTGGCTCCAAAGACGTCTTGTTGGTCAACCTGATCAACTTTCAAATGTGCTAAAAGGTCTCCGAAGTCATTCAGGACGTCAGACGTTGGCAAACTTTGCCTCATCACTTTTATCTACTGTCCGCGGTTCAGATGTATATTTTCACTCGGAAAGTTCAATGACCGAGTTGGCACTAGTGACGTGCTCTGGAACCTTAGTTTGGAGCGGGAACCTGATGAAACGGGGAAAGAGAAGATTTCAGACAATAGTCTGCTTGTACCGTTGGAACTGTTGTTTTGCATCATGCGTCATGTACTCAGTGAATAGAAGTATGAGATAACAGATTTTCAGACATCAAAAATACCAGTGAGTACTAGCATGATACTATGCGACCAATTTATTAGATACCAACTCAGAACTCGATGACCAATCAGAAACAACATGAAATCCAAACGAGATGTTCATTAGTGCCTATTCGACGACCCCGCACCATCCGTAGTGCGAGAATTGCCTCCACCTTTCCCCCCCTGGGATTGTTGACGTTGAGTCGAGGCCTTTGGCGCGTTCCCATCCTGATTCGTCGATTGATAATTAGGAGCGCTGGTATCTAAAGAGCGTGGTCAAGCACAGCCCCAACGCGTGCAGACAGCACGTACCACGCAGGTTGCCTCGTTGCTTGAAGGAGTGCAGGCAGTATTCAAGGTATCCTCTGGGGACCCCAAACTTTGAGGAAATGATCATAAACGCAAAGGCGACTATCGGCGTCCCAATGATGGGATGCGCGATCACTGAAAAGTGCATCCATCATATATATTTTTATACGAGTTTAATTGAAAACGAGCCACAACGACGTACGGAACGATACCCAGCCGGACACGTATGACCAGATCGCGTTGAAGATTTCAGATACCAGTGCGAGCAAAGGCTCGAGGATCGAGTCGTGCACGTCTGGAAATTCAATGTCTCCGCCGGGTTGGGGGGCCATGGCACTATGAGCGTGAACAGGGAACGGAAATGAGCAAGGTGTAATCGAAGAAGAGGAAAAACTCGGATGGATTTTTATAGTAGACGTCGGGGGCGGTCTGGAGGCCATGCGTTCTGCAATGACGCAACTGTGCAGCAGATAAGAACAACCCGTCGCAACGTTGGCGTCATGGAAGGTGCATGCAGCGTCGATCGACGCGGTAAACAGCCTCACCCTATATCGCTCGGGTATAAATTAAAACTTGCTGGACCGCATACTAGTTTCCGAACCTCATCATCCACCGAGTGGGCCAAGGTTCTAGTGAAGAATGCAAGATTCACGTGGACAACCCTGAGAGAGACGCACATAAAGGAAGGCTTGTCTTCCCTTCTCTTGTATGACGTGACATCATCTCGTCCGACCGATTATTGAAGTGGTTTGAGACAGCAACCATTGTTTGCCAATAAAGCTACGCTGTCAGCGAGATCGATTTCTTGGCTCATGTTAATAAGCGTAAAATCGCCATCTCGCTGGACGGCATGACCTCAACTCGCCCAGGCCTTGAATCCATTCCCCGCTGCGGTGATCGACGCGGTACAAGCATCTGCGACGTGCACAGTTCGATTCCATTGTCGAAGCACCATTGACCCTTTCTCCCGAAGTTGTTGCGTGTACTCAGAGCTTCGATTATGACGTCAACCACCAGCTTGCATGCATCGTTTTCCAATCAATTCAATCGGCGATGCTCCAAGTACCCCAAGGCACGAGGTCTGTACTCACGCGCATTGTTACCTTTGTCTCTGTACGCACGTTTCGGCCTCGTTTTTTCCAAGTTTGGTGAAGTTGCTTGCGTTCAAGAGTCGTGTACTTTACAGAGAGCAGTAAAATGACGTGCATACCAGTCTGACAGTGTCATTTCCGGATGCGATCTTTCGTTGCCGAGTTTGAGCAAGGGGGCGCATCGACGACGTATCGACCACGAAGGGCCAGAACTATACCTAATAAGAAATCGATCGGTCTGTCTCTCAGATTCAGCACAAAGAATCGAGCAGTTGATGACTTGAAAATGTCATTCACTGACGCTCATCATCAGCGAAGAGCGCGAATCTTCATCAAGAGCAAAACAGTATCTATGGATTTCTTGATATATCCGCTGTGATACGATCTTTTGCGAGGCCTGATCCTTGGCCATCGTATGACAACACCGCATAGGTACCTTTGGACAAGAACGACGGGTTGACGACCATCGTGCTGTCCACAATCTGGCGGGGTGTTTGAACTCGATCACGTTACCGCGTATGTACTCGATTGCTTACCTTTGTAAAGTGCTTCAGGCGACTTGGGAGCACAAGTACGTCCGGCAGAAATTCATCCTCGCCATTTACTAATCTAATTCCATCCGAGTGGGTAACATCGAGATTGACTTCATGTGCCAGGTCGAACGGGGTAGGAAATAATGGGTAAAAGCTATTCAAAGATCGTTAGATCGCCTTGGATAACGTATGAATGGGTTACCTTCGCTGCTGGAAGACAATGCGTGCAAGATTTGCCATGCTGTCCGCCGCAACTTCAGGTGCCGGAATTATTGGATCAACGTCTGGGGCTCGTCTAAAGAATTCCTCCTTGCGAAGATGAAACAATGTATCGACGCTTGTCACCGCAAATGAAATTCCGTTCACAGAGAACCGACAGGGATTTGGCAGCAGGCGGATGCGCTATACGAGTCATCAACGAAGGTACTATGGAGCACAAAGTTGAGCTCACAGGGTCTTTGCTAAACTCAGGTCCGAACTCGAACTCGCATTGGGGAAAGACGGCGTGATCGCTGATCACATCGTTGACACTTGGAACTAACAGTACTGTGCTGTCCGGTGAGTCCAGTAAGAAATCCTCAAGTTTCTTAGTAAACTGCTGCTCAAACAATTCCTGAGGGGTCTTGTCTATAACACCATCCTTGACGCGCGAATTCGCTGTGTTAACAAAAGGACCGGCCTGGTATACGTTGTCAACATCGGAGAAAGCTTGGAACTAATGCCCATCTTACCAGGAGTACTACCGCAGGCTTGCTTGCCTTTATGGTACCAACCAAGCTGTCCCAGGGCTTGTACTCCAAATCAGAATCTAGGCTGAATGGCCCGCATGCAATGAACATGGAAAAGCTGGCACTGGCATCACTCAAAGGTGATGGAGGTATTTTGATGGGGGGCAACTGAGGTGTTAAGAGTTGATCTTGAGGGTACATTGAGAAATGGAGGGGCATAGCGTACCGACAGTATTTCTTCAACGAGGAAAAAATCACCTCCACCGTTACGGCCACGTAGCGCCACGATTGCGCCAGGAAAGAAGCTCACCCCACCGATACCCTTAATTCCACCTCGCAGCATGACACCTGGAGCGAACCGTATCGGAACACGTACGCCAGATCCCATCATTCGTGAGGATTCCAGGACCAAAGACAATTCATTGAGTTTTGCGCCCGATGCTGACATCTCAGCGTCATGAACTATCCTCCCGACTACGGTGGTAGTTTCCTGGAATGGGGTGAGTCATACACTTGGCCAGTCGAGAGGTTCAGACCTCGGTGGCAGCGCTTGGATCAGCAAGTTCGTCGACGTGATAGTGTTTCTGGACAAGTTCAGCAAATTCATCAATGCGATCATCCAGTGCTAGTCGATTACACGATAAGTCCGCGTATCAAGATTTGGCGGCGGAACGTGTGTACCTTCGCTCCTCTCTGTCACTTTCTCGTACATATATCGATCTGGGCCGAAATGTTATCTGCGGATGCGTTCGGTACAATCCAGGAAACCACTCACAACCACGACGTTTTCGAGACTGTCCGTCCGACTGTGGTCCTCGAAACACGACTCTGCTCGGCCCTGGAAACTCTGATTTGACGAGCACATCCCGCATTCTCCTAGGAACGGGGGGGGTTTGGGCCCCCTTTCCCCTGCCTTTTCTTGCATTAGTAGAGCCGCGGAAAGTACTTTTCTGCTGCTTGAGGGCGTTTAGTTTGTTCAGCTCTTGCTGTAGCCTTGCCTTGAGATCAGGGACAGATTCGAGTGTGAAAATGGCAAGGGTATTCGTATTGGAATAGGACAGTGCCTGCCACTTGTACAGGAGTTCTTCCACGGTGAGATTGTGCATTGTACACATGCCCATGCCTTGGATGACACATAGGTGGATATAGACCGAGGGAATCACGAACACACTTACATTCTTTGACCAGGGCGTCGTCGGCAGCTACGACGCCGCCAAAGTGTTGAGCGACCTCGGACCGGTAGGCGTCAGGCGACTGCATGGTCGAGGATAGGTCAGACGCGGTATGTTGGCGTGTTTGTCCTTGCCACGGGGGCGTAACAACCATTACTAAAGCATGCCAAAGGTGCATGAATTGAGTGATATATTAGAGTGGTCGCACATGCATGTTAACTGTACACATGATGATACAAAAAGAAAACGGTAGGATAGTGTTTCGGTGACTGCAGAGAAGTGTTGGCAGACAGCCGAGACATATGCATCAGATTTAGGAGGTAACAGTAGGACATGGGGTTTGAATTTGAGCCACGGACAGATATGATCAAGGTGACGGTCGGAATAACAAACCGCAACGCACAGTCCGAAAGAAACAGCGAGAATGGACATTTTCAGAGGGATGATTCTATGCCTCTTGTTCTTCTCCATCGACTGGGCAGTCGGATTCTCTCTCTTCCTTTGAATTCAGGTCGCTCTCCGACTGAGACAGCGAGCTTTCTCGTCCGGTATTTAGACTATTCGTTGGTGATATGGAGAGACCGCCCTGATGCGAAGTTGGAGGCGATGACGCATGAGGAATGCTATGTGGTCATCGTTGAGTAGAAGTGACGGAGCGTGTGACATAAACATACTTTTCGGGATTGGGAATGGCAGTTCCGACGGTGTTTTGGGGAGCAACACCGGCCTTGGACAGCGCATAGTCACCCGAGTCAAAGTACTTGCGATCCTGATATGATATGACCTTTCAGCGGACGGGGGCGGAGTACGCTGGGTGGAGCCACGGACCTTTTGCATCTTTGTCAGGATGTTCTTGTGGGTCGGTAATTTTCCATAGAGCCGGAAGAGCTTCTGCTCCTCTTCCGTGAGTTTCTAAAGGTACGGAGGTGGATGAGATGGGTCGGTCGTCGATCGCAGGTGCGATGCACTCACGCTGATGTCGATCTTGTTGCGCTTTGCGGGGAGCATGGCGGTCGACAAGAGCGCTGGGTGAAGCTGAGCTCGAGGGGGAGGAGGAACGCCAACTCAGGTTTCTGTTCACTGTCACCGTAATCAATGCACCTAAGAATAAGCGGAGTAACGGAGTTTAAATTTCATCCTCATGTTTCGGAACTCGGATGTTGGTCCACCTCATGTTTGAAATCCGTCTGTATTACATCGACAGCATCTCCAAATCCCACTCTGTCACGTCGGCAGCGTCCGCCGATCGTCTCGGCGCATCAATGTCCCCCTCCCCATCCGACAATATCCAATCTGAATCCTCAAAGTCCCCCTCGGAGCAACTAGGATCTCCTCTCGTTAACTGTTCTGATTCCGCTCGGCGGGTGCCCGGATCCTGCATCACCTGCTCGCAACGATGATGGTCATGCGACCCATGTGGCAGTGGATGCGTGTGGTTCGCGAACAACCCATAGGTCCCGGGTTTTTCCAGGTGCGCTGACCGGAGAACGTCGTGACGAAATCCGCTACAAGCCGGGTCTGGCTCGTGATCGTTTACATCCAAGTGGTGATAGAGAGTAAAAGAGCAAGCTTGCGTGCAACGCGTGGTGATGCTTGTTAGTGGCACAGATGCATTGATAAGAGATTCGTCCGATGGGGCACCAAACTCGCGGTCGTCCAGTATATCGTCGCATAGACTCCTTGTTCCGTCCTCAAACCAATCTTGGGCGGTGGTATCCGCGTCTCCCATCGGCAACAGTTGTGGAGACTCGCCCAAGTGCGCACCAGGTGACATCGTTATTCCAGATAACTCGATCCAAGAAGCTTCGCCGTCAACACGGGCGGCAGGTATATTCTGCACCAGATTGTCGTCGTCGTCTTGTTGCAACGGTACGAATTGACGTGTTTCTGCGGGCTGTAGACTTCGGGAAGATGTTTTTGGTCAGGTCAATAAACATGACCGACCTTAAAACGGCGGCGAGGAACTCCCGTGCGAAAAAGTTGCTCTTGGTTCTCGCGCAAAACTTGTTCAGTCGTGAGATTAGGCACCTCTATTTCCTCTCGTGAAGTTTCAACTGAAGTTTCAGGACCATCATCAGTACAGGAGGACAGAGCGGCAGCAGAAGATTGGAAGACAAATTTGTGATGTCTGCGTGTAATCTGCAATAATTTTGGAATCAGTAGTGAAACCCCGTGGGCTAATTATACCTTGACGAGGCCTCTGCATTTCGATAAAAATCTGGGGTTTTTCGATCGGGTCATAATTGCCACGATAGATCGGCTAATGGACGGAAAGAACTGCATTTCTTGGTCGAGTCTCTGACAGCAGAATGGATAACAGTTAAATTCAACGCATATAAGGACCAACCTTGCACCAAGGTCCAAAAATGAGAGGATAACGGCTACATTGATCAAGCGTGCGTTGACCCAAGGTCATCGAGTGACAACCTACCCAACGAGGTGGTATATTAAAAACTGTTCCATCAGGCGATTCAGGAGTGCTTCAACGGGGAGAAAGAGAGCTGGAGAGAAGGGATTCATTTCTTCGGCCAAGTATCCGGAATTGATAACATTATTACGCCCTGCGGTGCTCCAGATATAGGACAGGTGTAAGGAGACGAGATTGGCATGGGGACGTGACGCAAGTGGTAACGGGCGCGAAGGAGTCAACATCACTTGGAACAGGGAATCAGATGCCAGCAAGGATACGCGAGGAGTTCACCAACACTTGGAAAGGCCGTCTGCGTCGTCGATAAACGGACGCGATACGTTATTGAGACCAAGCTGGTCTGCATTCTAGAGGAAAGGTGAGAACATGACGAATAGCTGGTGGTTTGAGCATGCCGCTTTCAATCGCGTTTCAAGGTGGTGTACAAGTCCCGAGCGCGCCATGTCATGCGCGGTTATTCGGCGGCCGTCGAGCAATCCGGAAAACGAGATGACGACATCAGATAGCCATAGAACGTCGAGCTCTTTCGGCAGACGTCCTTGTATGCTATGTATTGTTTCAGAGGGCGAGCCGTGCGCCAAGTTGTGGGTAATTTTGAGGCGCAGGACGTGGTCTTGCGACGCGACGCGGATCGAAGACGGACAGGAGAAGGAGGGCATGAAAGACAGGGGGTTTCAAAGAAATATAAATAATAAATAAAAATAATGATTATGAGATAGCCAAGTGAAAATAAACAAATATGATATGGATTGTTATCTGAGTATCACTATCACAGCCTCGTCTGCCCTCCCTCCGCCAACCATCCGTCCGGCAAGCCTGATCGCAAGGGGATCTATATTTTGCTTCTGAACGGTCATGGTATGTATTCATCGTTCCCATCGACCAAGCGACACGCTGACTTTGTCAAGCTCGACGAGCTCGACCAAAAAATCCAAGACGTCCTCAAACGTATCGAGACAGAACGCAAAGTTCTCGATGCATCCAGGCATCTTCGTCAGGCGACCTCAAATCCAGATGTTTTGAGACGTAACGATGCAAAGATTCGGGAAGCTGAGCGCTCCTTGTCTTACTTCGAAGACACACTACGCGAGCTCCAGGCTCGCAAGAAGCAGCGCGACGATGCTTCACGATCAGGGGCTTCTCCTTCCTCTCCGTCTTCTGCTACTACAAAGTCTAGCCGTACCGCCGACAGAGACCGTTCGCTCCCACAGATCCCTCCCACCGACCCCGACTTTGGTCGTGCTACCGGGTCCCCGGATACTTCCCAGACGCTCCTTGGGAGCGAGGAGGGCATCCCTCAGGTTAAGCAGTATTCAAACCTCGATCTTATCAAAGCCGATACCCCTCATACTACCGCTAAGATATCCAGGATGCTTCATCAGCTCGAATTCAAGCTTCAGGTCGAGTTACAGTATAAAAAAGGCATTGATAAGATGGCGAAGCTATACCAGGCGGACGGAGACAAGAAATCTCGCGCTGACGCTGAAAGTAAGCGCGTTGAGAGCGAGAAAAAGATCCAACTCTTGCAGTCTGCTCTCAAGCGATACAAGAACCTACACATTCTAGACGACGTAGAAGAAGACGATCAGTCATCTGGTGAGATTGATTTCATTTATTCTCGTCACCCCGGCAATTTTCATTTGGAAATTAGGCACAGGAGGCGAGCGCAAGGAAAACATGCGCGCCAAGCCACTGTCCGGGAAGCTCTTCGTTACCATCATGGGTGCTCGGGAGCTTGATCATCCTCCTATCGTAACATCGGGGCGAATCCGCTCCTCGTCCAAGCAGATCATCGAAACCCATGTTTCCCTCAAGATCGAAGGCACTCAGCGCGCTCGCTCTCATCCATCCCGAACGGATCGTTGGAATGAAGATTTCGAGATCACTGTTGACAAGGCGAATGAGGTTGAGATAGCAGTTTATGATAAACAAGTATCCGAACCGCATCCCGTCCCCATCGGTCTTCTCTGGATTCGGATTAGTGACCTCGTCGAAGCATTGAGAAGGCAGAAGGTCATGCTGGACAGCGGTCAAGGCGGCTGGGTAACAGCCGGCGCTATGGATGGTGAACCACCTACGGGGAGAGTGCCAGGTCCTGGTGCCTTGGGAGACGTGAATGCGCCGCTGAGCCTAGGTCCTGGTGCAATGAGTCAGCCCACTGGACCGATGGGTTTTACGAGTCAAAATGAAGGGATCGATGCTTGGTTTGCCGTCGAACCTGCCGGTGCACTGGCCTTACACTTGAACTTTGGTGCGCTCCTTGATTTACTTGATTCCATTAATTTGTTGACAGTGTTATAGTCAAGGAAAATGTGAGGAAACGTCCTTTGGATGCCCCCGGAGGGCTGGGCCGTCAAGGCGCCGTCAGGAAGCGTAAAGGCGAAGTCCACGAAATGAACGGCCACAAATTCGTTCAGCGACAATTCTATCAGATCATGCTGTGTGCTTTTTGTAGCGATTTTCTTCTCAATGCGCTGGGATATCAATGCGAAGATTGCCGATACACTTGTCACAAGAAATGTTACGAAAAGGTTGTCACAAAATGTATTTCTAAATCAAACACGGGAGTACGTAGTCCTCCTCAGCTGTCTTATCCTTCATGACGTTGCTTTGTAGGATGATGATGAAGAGAAGATTAACCACCGCATCCCCCACCGCTTTGAACCGATTACAAATCTTGGCGCGAATTGGTGTTGCCACTGCGGTTACATCCTTCCTCTTGGCCGCAAGAATGCTCGCCGATGCACCGAGTGCGAGATTACATGTCATGCCAACTGTGCGCACCTCGTCCCCGACTTTTGTGGCATGTCCATGGAGACCGCAAATCAACTACTTCGTGACTGGCGTGATATCAATCGAGCACGCGGGGGCAGAAGTACTACTTTGAAGCCGACCCTGCAGACTCATACTCCCCGGACCCAGGCACCACCACTCCCGCCCGTCGATGTTCCTATCACCCAAGGCGTAGAGGAGTTACACCTGATAGGAGTTGCAGATGTACCTTCAATACCCGCGGACCCCTTTGCTCGCCCTATGCCCACTCAGGATGGCGTTGATCTTCGGTACCATCCACAATCCCCGTCGAGCGTTCCGCCTAGGCCACCCCCTGGGGCCAGAGTTCCCGTTCCCCCTGCTTACCCGAACCTTCCCCCGGTTCCTCCGGTCCAGACGGGATATGAACAAGAAGATTACGGTGTTCCTCCTGTTCAGGTGATTTGCATCGATTAAGATCTATCCCCGATGAAGCTGACTCTAAAGGAGAAGCAACCCGCGTACTCTCAGCAGAGTTTACCCCCTCAGGTTTCCTCGCCTCCACAACAACAGCAATACATATCGCAACGGGCCCAACAAGCTGAGATGGCCGTTTCCCCTGCTCAGCGTGCCCCCACTCGTAAGCGAAAGGTTGGTCTGGATGATTTCAATTTCCTAGCCGTTCTTGGGAAGGGAAACTTCGGTAAAGTCATGCTCGCGGAGGAGAAGAGGACAAATGCATTGTATGCGATCAAAGTCTTGAAGAAGGAGTTCATCATCGATAATGACGAAGTGGAAAGGTGCGATGATCGCTTCTTGGTACAAGTGAAAAGTTGCTCATGAACGCTTAGCACTCGTTCGGAGAAGCGCGTGTTTCTGGCTGCTGCTCGTGAACGTCACCCCTTCTTACTTGGACTTCACTCTTGCTTCCAGACAGAGACTCGTGTCTACTTCGTGATGGAATATGTGAGCGGAGGAGACCTTATGTTACACATACAACGCAAGCAATTCTCTCTTCGTCAAGCAAAGTTCTACGCGTGCGAAGTCCTTTTGGCCTTGGAGTATTTCCATGTCAACGGGATCATCTACCGGTTCGTTACGTTTGCTATGTGGTGGACACGAGTTGAGATCAACTTCGACAGGGATCTGAAACTAGACAACATCCTGTTGACGCTCGACGGCCACGTGAAAGTCGCAGATTATGGGCTTTGCAAGGAGGATATGTGGTTTGGTTCGACCACAAGCACCTTTTGTGGTACTCCAGAATTTATGGCTCCCGAGGTTCGTGTGTCAAAATCTTGAGGTGGTCAGATCTGACATCCTGTCTGTCTGATCAGATCCTTTTGGAACAGCGCTATGGGCGCGCCGTCGATTGGTGGGCGTTTGGGGTACTCACGTACGAAATGCTACTGGGACAATCGCCTTTCCGTGGTGATGACGAGGATGAAATATTCGATGCTATTTTGGAAGACGAGCCATTATACCCGATTACCATGCCAAGGGACGCCGTTTCGATTTTGCAGAAGGTAACCTGCACACGATCTTTTCATCAGTCTTCTTTGGTTACTGACGGGCCCATAGTTGTTGACAAGAGATCCCAATCGTCGACTAGGTTCAAGTAAAGCAGACGCCGAGGAGATAAAGAGGCACCCATTCTTCAAAGACGTGAGCTTTGACGACGTGCTCAACAAACGCATTCCTCCGCCCTACTTCCCAACCATTGTAAGCTCTTTCGGGTTCAGTGGATTTCAACGCTGACGATTTCGTAGAACGGAAGTGCTGATACGAGTAACTTTGACGAAGAGTTCACTCGTGAACAGCCGACGCTGACCCCGGTGCACGGTCAGTTGTCAGCTCGCGACCAGCAAGAGTTTGCCGGGTTCTCTTGGGTAAGTTTCTTGGTAAAAAGACGTCATGGTGTATCTCATTGTCGTTATCCAGGTTGCCTCTTGGGCAGACATATAACGGACATTGTTTTAAACGGCATATTATCTCCTCTAGTTCTGCTGCAACTATACATACACACGATCCGTTCTTTGCTGCCTGTACTTGGATAGTCTCGTAAATGACTGAAAATGATGACAATGTAGCTCACCTTTTTTGTCCTCTACTGTAATCATTGCGATATCTGAAACGACTTATTGACGTTTTGAATTGGTGGAGACGACATGAGCACCCGTTCCGGGCACCGATCTGGGATCGTTGGACGGCTGATCCTGACCGCGCATCAGTTCATGGAAGCTTTGCCAGAGGGACGAGATGGTCTCGTATTCCCTCGTCATCCCAAGCACTTCTTCTAATTTACGATTGAGGACGTTGCTGGATGATAGCAATTCCTCGAATCCCTGAACAAAGTTGTAAGAATTTCGCCTGATGACAGACGAAATTGTGCACTTACAGCAGTAATTTCTGCAGTGAGCCGATCTCGCTCTCGTTCAAAGAAACTGGGTTCCTTTTGTGACATGTAGTACTATCAAGTTGCGAATACGCTCTTTTCCCAGCGGTGGTTACATTATTGAAATTGGCAACTAATTCCCACCCTCAATGGCTTCCCGAGAGATGGGAACGTTATACTTATTTTGGCATATCGTGATTTCTCGAAACCAATTTGTTGCTGCTATCTCGATATATTGAAGTGTTACTGCGCAACTACACATTCGGAACGACACCCATCGCTCTTACTATAACAATCTTCTACGGCTCTCTTGCCAAAAAGACGCCATTCCAAATTCTTCACGTCTGCGTTTCACTACTAGTACGCCCATGCCGCCCCACAAACCAATCGAAGACATCGAATGGCCGGACTTGGGCGACAAGTTCGTCGACCTCTTGCGTGCGCTGTGGAAGATCGTGGTCAATGTCTTCGTCGTGCTCTGGTCCTATGTGTCCCACGCATTCGGCGCCATCTGGACCTACCCCCCGTTTGAAGTATTTCGAAACGAATTTGTTACAGCCTTGATCAGACTGATGAAATACGGTCTGTCGTTGTTGCTCTTGACCCCAAAGTTGCTGACACGTCCAACGAACAATGTGATGTGATCGGGACACGTTGCATTACCGTTCTGATTCGTGTGTTTCCTCCAGTGGCTGCACATCCCCTTGTTGCCGTCGCGATATTCGTCCTCACGTTTGTTTTCATTCCTGCCGTGCTCGGAGGGTTCTGGATGTCCTTGCTGCACTGCATGGAATTCAGAAAGCGAGGCGTGCTTCGCGGTGTGTTATCTTTGTGTTTTTTAGTGTGCACACGTGCTGATCGCTGCATAATTAGGTTCCCTTGCTACCAATTATCAATCGACGAGCTACGGTGGGAACATGCCGAGGACATTTGCACGCTTGCAATCTCAAGGTGTGAAAGGTGGAGACAGATACCATGTCATCGCCTCGGGGTCTTCGAGTTGATGATACTTTCTTTGAGTTGGCAGACATGTTGGACTGACAGTGGAGTTCGGATACCTAAGCCATTCCAGTATGGACCACCCAGCCATAGATGTACATAAGCTACCAAGTATACAGCTGTGTGTTTCCTTTGGATGTGTGGTCGAATTATTTGAAGTTAAACATCATTACAGCAGATTTCAAGAATTATGGGATTTGTAATATTTTCGCGTGGGTGAATCAAGTTGTCCAAATCGGGAACTGGCTGCCCCGACATCCGCAACGCGCAAGCTTCCCACCTGCATTTATGTATGTCATACAATGGTAAGCAAGTCTTTCTGCACTCTGAATGTCTCAAACATATTCCACTGATCATGCTAGATGAAGTCAATAAAGAGATTGATCAACCAATATCTGACACCTTATGTTTGGAATTGGATCCACCTAGTAATCCCCCTGGTGAGTAGCTACTTTTGATAACACCCAAGTCATTGTGCATCTCATATATATGACAGTGATTTATACCTTTGTCAATGAGTATTCTCAGACTCCAACTCTGAATATCAAGCCAGACTTGTTACATGAGTCCCATGTTTTGATCTGTGCACATTCATATGTAGTTCCTGAGTCTTTCTTTGTCATCATTTGTATATCACAATTGCAACTTGTCTCATCTCTCCTTTTTCCCCAGTGTTGTTCTTGTCTGTTCTAGATATCATGCATGTGTTCTGTTCTTCTGTTCTGCTTAGGTTGTCTGTTCTAGTGTCAAACACCACTGTAACCACCTCTAAAATGGCTACCTTTGGGCTAAAAATGCCCAAACCTAGGTCATTTAATGGAAACAAGGAGGACTTTATTGACTGGTTCTGCCAGGTCAAAGTGTATTGGGCCTTCTATACAGACACATCATCAAAGCAATAGATCTTGGTCATCAATGGCCTGATGGAAGGTCTTGCTATGTATCACCTGGTTGGGTGCTTATGTCAATACTGAGCTTCAAAGCAACAAGTTGAAGCATGACTCATCTCACATGGATTGGAAGACTTTCATCTCTGTGTAAAGGTGGCTTATGCTCCCATTAGTGAGATAGCTGACACACAAGCCAAGTTTCATTAGTTGAAGCAGGTATTGAACTTGCATCATTCTAGACAATACATATTGTATATAGATGTCATGCCTGTACTTGGGCTTATAGCAGCATGGATCTGAAGCCTACATTGGGGACATGTCATATCCCTAATCCTAGCCAACTCCGGCCCTCTGATCCTCAACTCCTGTTCTCCGCTTTTCTGTTCCTCCGGTACTCCGGTACTCCGCTTTTTTGTACGTTCTAGTTACGTTACTCTTTGTTCTCCTTTTGTACTAGTCTTGTCTCTTAGATTTCTCTGATCCTGTGTTCACACAGCTCCATTTATGTTTCCTTTCTGTCTCCATTTCTCTGGCTCTGCTTACTTATGTTTCCTGTCATTGCCTTTGTACACTGCCTCCGACCTCCGTATATATAGTCCTGTCATGTCACCTGTACTTTAGCTAGTTATCGACTTAGATGACTTAGACAATCCAGACATTTGACTTCCCTGTCTTCCTTTGCTCCTTTTCATTCTCTGCTCCTCTGAAATCTGGGACCACCAACAATCTGACAAGGGTGCAGCACTCCACTCTGAGTCGCTGAAGCCAAAGTCCCACTAGTCCCCCTTTCATCAAGACAACTCCGGAATTTCTCGGACCTCCTTCGGAGTTCGTCCACCAAGTCTGGTCCAGTCTTAACAGGACACAACTCTATCATATCATGTAACCAAGTACTCACTGGTAGGTAAGGACAAGCTCAAGAGCTCGCTCTTGGGCCATAGGCCCAAGAGGGGGGGTAGGTTTTTAAATAATCTTTGATGTTCTTTTCTTTGACTTTCTTTTGGGCCTTTGGCCCAAAAGCAAGTCAAAGACTTACTCTCTTGAATTCTCAAATTGTGGTTAGATGTAATAAGATGTAGTAAGAAATAAATAA
>JBBPMJ010000731.1:0-15604 GCA_038090255.1 Austroboletus niveus | reverse complement strand
ATGGCATCCATGGGATTTCAAGGACCCCTTGCGAGAATTGTTCAGGCGCTGGATATCCTGCGGATGAAGAAGATAGTGAGAATAAGGACGCTGGAACATCGGAGATTCACATAGCCGATTTAGTCAATGAACAACAGTGCAGACATGCATACCAAGATGCCATTCAGGTGCCTCCACATAGAAATCCCTTTTATGACCCAGAAGATGAGGTGATATTTTTCAGGATGTTAGGTGAGGTAATTACCCAGCAGGTAATCCCAGATGGATTCGGCTTGACGCCAGCTGAATGGGGATCTGATCATTATCCCATTTTTGAGACGATTCAAATAGGTCAACAGCAATCAAAACAGCTGGACATCTCACTTGCAGAGGAAATCTGGTACAAGCATGCATGTGTTACGCGTGCACAACGTTCAGCCTCAATTCAGTGTCTCCTTTAGAGGCAAGACAAAGTCCTATGGAGGTCCAGTAATAGGTACTCTGCTGAGGCTTGATACTCAGACAGGAGAGACTAAACACTGTGTATAATTGCACAGATTTAGCTAGGGAGTACAAAGGAAGTAGCAACTAGTTATACATCCCAAATAGCCAATAGGAAAGGAGCGGAACTCTGTAAACTAAAGGGGAAAAGACAATGGAACAATGGTAAGACGATACAGATGACCCATGTAACACAAGGGTGAGATCGGGAAATGAGATCTCAGAAGAGTGAGATCAGGGGAAAGGGGTCCATAATGAAAACTCAAAGACTAGAAAGGGAAGTCCTCATCAGAGATAACTGGGATCATTATGGAATCATCCAGCATATAATCTGAGAGGAACATTGTCCATAGTGGGCCCTCAGGGAGGTATTTGTATAAGTCCACTGGACTTGTAACAGTATGTCTGTGATATCAAGGGCTCTTTTCATTGGCACATTTTGTTGAATGATATGTATGATTATAGTGGTACTGATATGTATATAAAGTCAAAGTGTCTGTTGCAATCATCTGTGGACCTGATCCCCACCTGCCAATCTTTGCTCCGCATCAGTGGAGCTCTGCCACTGTCTTCCCATGGCTAGTCCCACTCATACACTCTGCCAGGATACAAAGGGTAACTGTGACTCAGAATGTGAACAGTTTTATCCACAGGTTAATGGGACTCCAGTATGCTGGGAGTGTGGCCACGGGATCAGTAAGCATCCTGACCAAACACCATGACCCATGGGCGGTCCCACTTTCTGCCAGGGCATAAAGGATATCTGTGACTCGGAATGCGAGTAATTTTATCCACAGGCTGATGGGACTCCGGTATGCTGGGAGTGTGGCCATGGGATTAGTAAGCATCCTGATCAAACAGCGTGACCACCACCATCTCAGGCACCACCACCATCCCAACCATCATCCTCAATGCAGGTTGCATCTGCAGGTACTCCAGGCAAGTCATGCAAGAGTGCTTTGAAGATCTTCAAGAATATCGAAGACCTGCAGTTCACTGCTCAGGCTGAAGTGATGGTGGGTTTTGCACCAAAGAAGGTGGAGTACGAGAAGCTAGCAAAGGATCCTATCCCTTGCAACACTGGTTCTGAGACTCACAAGGTAAGACTTTATTCTATTTTATATCTTACTGCCAATTTTATACTATAGGCTCGTAATTTGAAGACTGGTTCCTATCTCCTGATAGTGGGCCAAGCACATATGGTGTTATCTTCAAGCACACCATTCCATGTTATCTCTGTTGGAATGGTGGTCTGTGGGCTTGACGTACGTCATTCTGATTTTCATCAAGATGAATCTCTGATTTTTTTTCTTTTGTTGCCAGAGTAATGGGTGGCTCAAATATATCAAAGTGCCTACTGGGAAGACCTTTGCAAGCATGGTACAGACTATGAAAAACCGTGGCTGCTATATCTCATGCATTCTTACTGATTCTGAACCTGGAATTGAAATTGATGCAGCTTGGACCTTTTGGGATGTCAACAAACAACTTCACAGTTGGTTTCCCAATGTTTTCAAATATGTCAATGAGAAATGGGAATCTGAACCAGTCCATCCAAGTCTGAAATCTGATCCAGTATCAGACTGGTGTCTCCTTATATCCTGGACTGGGCATTTCAGCAAAGTTGAGGTGGTGCAGCCCAATAGTTCCACCTTGCATGAGAATAAAGGGCATTTAAAGGCAAGGGTCGGAGACTGTCGACTTTGGTTTGGTAAGTGGTTTGGTTGTCATGCAATGATCATAAGACTTATAACAATGTGTTTAGCTACCAGGAATACCTTTCCTCATTTAATCTATGAGTCATGGAACACTGAGCCACTGATCATTGGCTCAGATTCAGAACTAGAGACAAAGCCTGGCAAGACCTCAAGATTCTCTGGCAGGGCAAATATTCTGGCCAAAGGAGATGTCATCAGTGTCCACAACTCGGATAGCAGTACTGACAAAGTGGATGATGACAACTTGGATGACAACTTGAAACTTACTCATTCCATGATGCTTGAGCTCGGCCTGGCTGACAGAGGACCTGACAACAGTGCTGGAAGGTCCATGCATGTGGGGACAGAGGTAACACCACCCTGCCAGAATGGTAAGTAGATCTTTGTTGACTAACAATGGTACTATGACATTCTTGTTAACAGGGAAACAGTCTCATGTTCTACAATCCCCTGTCCAATCTCCACCTACTATCAAGAAACTCAAGGATGGTATATTGCTCTTTGTCTAAAATATTTGAAATTACTTGCTTATCGCTGGCACAGATTTGTCGAAGTCTGTGCCATTGTTCAGAAGATCTGGGAGCTCTCAGACCATCTCTGCTGTCCCTGCTGTGGTAGAGGTAACAACTGATGATGTCATTTATCGATTCCACCACTTCCTGCATTCACCTAATGCACCACATTATGTGAACTTATGGAATAGAGAGGTTTCACATGGACACAAGTTGCTGCCATATGAAAGCATCAAATTATCCCCCCCCATTCCCCTGACCTGTAATTCCTCTCATTGTTGCATACTACATTTTTTGATTTGAATTTACATTCTATTCTTCTACCCCCCGTTCCCTTTACCATTTCCCTGATCATCCTAATTACTTTCATTGTTGCAACCATTTATGTCTAATTCACTGTGCAGTCTACCACTGTGTGAGTGCAAAAAAGTGACAATCGTGGTAGCATGACTTTACAGAAAAAGCATGATCTTGAAAAAAGCACAGCAAGAATATTTGTGCAGATTTACTGTTATAGGTCTATGGCTGTGAGCTTACTTTTTTTCTTCCCTTCCTTTTCCCCCTTTCTTTGCCCAGTCTCTTGCTCAGGCAGTCTCTCCTTCTCGTCGCACCTGCCCGCCACTCCCTAACCTCAACCCATGGTCTTTGGTCCCTCTCAGGATGATCCACTGGGCTCATGGGCATCACAGCGTATCGCGTCAGCATCGCTTTCCTATGAGGGTTCTCCCACCCTCACAGCTCTCACGATGCTGGCAGGTTTGCACCATCCAGGGCTGGTGGGCACTCTGCACTCTTACCCACACACCACCTCTAGCTTAGCCACCCTTTCTCGTTGTCCCCACCAAGCTTGTGTCCATAGTAGCATTAGTCAGTCCCTATACAATGCTACTTCCTCCCCTTGCCACAGCCAGATCATTGGGTGACTAGTTTCAGGAGCAGTAAGCATAAGCACTTAAAATTTGGCCTTCTTTTCTGTTTGTCTGAACTTTGACATTTAGGCTGTGTATACTTATTATTTTTGCAGACATTCAGGAAAGTGCATGCATTCGCTGATATTTCAAGTTTGAGCCCACACATTTTCAATCGGTTGAACTTCTAGTATTGCCATCTCACAAATATCAACCTTTCAGGTTTCAGATTTCATTCTTTCGACTTAAATTCTGCAAAATGTGTCATGTCTCCAGAGCTCTGGCTCTGTTATGTGTGCACAACATTCAGCCTCAATCCAGTGTCTCCTTTAAGAGGTGAGACAAAGTTCTTTTAGAGATCCGGTAATAGTTGCTCTGCTGAGGCTCAATACTCAGACAGGAGAGACTAAACACTGCATATAATTGCGCAGATTTAGCTAGGGAGTACAATTGACTAGCAACTAGTTATACGTACAGTCCCAAGTAACCAATAGGAAGGGAGTAGAACTCTGTAAGCTAAAAGGGGAGAGACAATGAAATAGTGGTAAGACAGTATACATGGCCCATGCGACACAAGGAGGAGATTGGGGAATGAGATCTTGGAAAAATGAGATCAGGAGAAAGAGTTCATAAAAAGGAAGAGAAGTACTACCAAGGGAAATCCTCATCGGAGATAAGCAGAATAATTATGGCATCATCTAAAGTGTAGTCTGAAGGGAACATTGTCCATAGTGGGGTCTTGGGGAGGTATTTGTATAAGTCCACTGGACTTGTAACATTACCTCCTTTGTAAGCTTGAAGAGCCTCTTCAAATCCAATCTTCTCCAGCAGAGTCTCCATCATTGTAGATGACATTATTGTCATTGTTGTCCTCCGGTCCGACACATTCGGAGGAAGTGTGTCCTTTGCCATGACAAGTGGCACATCTGTTGTCGGAGCAGTCTCATTGGATGTGTCCAGGTTTGTAGACGTGACAGAAGGGACATTGGTAGATGGGACAATGGGGTTGCAGGTGAGAGATGCTTCCACATTGGAAACAAGTGAGTCAGCCATTTTGCTTGGAACATTGGGATGGTCTGGGAATGGGAAGGGGGTCAGGGCTTGGGGTTTTCTCTCTGGCCTTTTTCTTCCCTTTAAGGTTGCACTTCTTTTCAGATCAGCCTTCTTTCTCCCAACCTCTCGGACTTGCACGAGCTTCTTGAACAGGCTTTGACCTATCTGATAGTATGGGATGAACTGGGGTGGTTTGGGGGAGGGAGGTTGCAGCCAAGCTTTCGGCCATTTGTAGGGCTGTTTTCCTAATTCTCCTCTTGGCCATGGCGATTCCTCCAAGGATTGGTCCACACAATCCCATGATGGGGGGATTCCTGGCATGGCGGGCCCCATCAAAATGCTCAATGATGGGGGCAACTGCAGGGGATACAATAGATTTATCCCAGGGGGAGTTGGCAAGGTAATCTCTTCCTTGGGTTTTGGTAAGGGCTTGGAGGATAGGTTGGAGATAGGAAGCCATTGCAAGTTGGGGGAAGGTATTGATGAGTCAAAAGACTCCCACATCAGCCAAGAGTTGGGCCACCTGAATTCTTGCCTTGGCAAGGGAATGTTCAATGGCATAGTCCATGGAGTCAGCTGGAATAGGGTTGGATCGAGCTCGGTCAAAGTTGAGCCTAATGGCCAGGGAGATTCGTTGAAAGGTTGAAATAAGGGAGGGGAAGAGGGATGCTTCATCATAGAGGGGGTGGTTGACCAAGATAGAGAAGAGGGTGGGGCATTCAAGTACAGATACCAAGAGGATATTTTAGAAAACAGTGGGAAGTTGGTGTCCCCTAACTGGGGGTAGTTCAGGGACAAAAATTCCGGACTGGAGGGGTGGTGGGGCTGGTGAGGATAGTCTGGGGGATTCATGGGAGGATTCAATGGAGTATTCTTTTGCAGAGGAGTAACGGGACATTTCTGTTAGATTTCCAGGCCTCTTGACCCTTTATAAGTGTTTACTGTCTCTTGAGAGTTTGTCAGATTGGTTTCAGGTTCCCAGGTGTTGTCCCCCGATCCGTATCCTTTCCATCTGATGTGGAACTGTTGGGACCCCTTCCTTCCCCTATGAGCAACAATCTTGTTGATTTCCCATTCCTCTTCTCCATCTATTAACTCTGACAGAGGATTTACATATCCAATCCCGTGTTTCTGGGTTTCCTTAAATGGAGAGAGGAGAGCCACATGGAACATGTCATGGATTTTCCATGTTGGGGGTAAGCAGAGTTAATAGGATACTGGGGATAGCACTTGTTCAATCTCGAAAGGTCCTTCTCTCTTGGGGGCAAGTTTTCAGGAGGGGTAGTTCGTCTTTAGGTTGGTGTTTTCTAACCAAACCTTGTCCCCTACTTTCCAGGGGGTGAATTTGGTGTTTTTCTGTCGCTCCATGAATAACCTTGCTCTCTCATGTGTGGCCTGTGCTTTGGAGCAGGCTTCCATTAATGCCAAAAGACAGGATTCTAAATTGGAAATGAAGGTTTTTCCAATAGATGGGTAAGCTTGGGGGGAGTAACCTAATAATAGTTCAAAAGGGAATTCCCTGGTGACTGAATGTACAGCTGAGTTGTGGTGAAATTCCGCCAGGGGTAGATAGTTGATCCATTTCTCAGGGAAGTCAGCACAGAATATATGAAGATAGGTTTCCAGCTCTTGATTTACACATTCCGTTTCTCCATCAGTTTGAGGGTGATATGCAGAGGATAGTGCTACATCATAGTGGAGTAGGCGGGCGAGTTCTCTGGTGAATACAGAGGCAAACTGTGGGCCTCGGTCCAATATGATTTTGTCGTGAAGTCTGACCCTTTTGAAGACATGGTCCAAAAAGAGATGTGCTACTCTGGCAGCATTGATCATTTTAGTACAAGGGCAGAGAATTATTCTCTTCATAAGACCATGGTTGACCACGACCATAACACTGTCAAATCCCTGGGAGAGGAGTAATCCGAAGATGAGATCAACTGATATTTGTTGGAAAGGGAGGGTTGCCTTTGAGGAAAGAGGAAGTAGAGGGGGATGAGTGGGGTGGGTGTTAACCTTTGAGGCCTGACATGTTGGGCATCCGGCGATGTAATGTCATACAAACGAGGTCATTCCTGGCCACCAGTATTCTTTTTCTAGGTTAGCAAGGGTTCGAAAATGTCCCATGTGCCTGATGACTAGTGAGGAGTGTAGTTCCTTGACAAGGGATTGTCAGGCTTCTTCCAGAATGTACAGCCTATTTTTAAAATAGAGTTGTCCTTCATCAAAGGACCAATCAGTTAAGGTAGATCGTGGGAGAGGAGGTGTGCTTCGATACATAGCTTCTAATGCTTGTAACATGAAGGGGTCTTTGGTTGTGGATGAGTGGATTTTCTCGGTTAATGCCAGGTCCAAGGAAGAGATAAACAGTTCATCTGGTAGTAGGATGACATCAGCATTATCATGGGTGGTATCTATCTTGTCCTTGCGGGATAGAGCATCGGCCGGGCCCATCTGTGTTCCACAGGTAGATGGATAAAAGACAGATCAAAATCTTGGAGGAACATTTGCCATCTGGCATGACATCAGGATAGCCTTTGGGGGGTGCAAAAATATGTAAGATTTTTGTAATCAGTGAGGATGTTTATGGGATGTCATGCTCCTAATAGATGGTGTCACCAGTCTTCCAGGGCATGTATTATGGCCAGTAGCTCCTGGTCATAGATGTCATAATTCTATTCAGTGGAGATAAGGGTGGCAGATCAATAGGCACAGGGGTGTAATTCCCCATTTGTATCTTTCTGCATGAGGACTCCTCCAGTTGCTAAGAGGGATGTGTCTATCATAACATGAAAGGGTTTGTTGGGATTGGGTTGGGCTAAGACTGGGGCAGAAGAAAAGATGTGTTTCATTTCATTGAAAGCTTGTTGTTGAGACTCTCCCCAGTTCCAGTTGGTCATTTTGTGGGTGAGGAGATTTAGGGGGTTTACTTTCTGGGCAAAGTTGGGAATAAACCTTTGGTAGAAGTTGCAGAATCCCAGGAAGGATCGAACAGCTTTTACAGAGGTTGGGAGTGACCATTCTTCAATTGCCTTTAATTTCCCTTTATCCATAGCAATAAGACCAGGTTGAATGGTGATTCCTAAGTATGTAGTCCATGGAATCTTGGTCAAAAGTGCATTTCTGGAGTTTGCATCTCAACCCCAAAGTCCTCAATCGTTCCAATACTTTCATTGTTTTTTCCTCATGTATTTTTGGCTCAGAGGAGTGAATAGCAAGATCATTCATATAGATGATGAGCCATCCTTTGGCAATGTAGTCAGAAAAGACATTATTCATGAATGCCTGGAAGGTAGCTGGGGAGTTACACAGCCCAAAAAACATGACTGTTGGTTCAAACAGTCCAAATAGGGTGATAAATGCTGCTTTCCATTGATCTTTGGGGACTATCTGGATGTTGTGATATCCCCATTGGATGTTTAATTTGGTAAAAATAGATGATTCTTCAATTTGTTCGGTGATGGTCTGGATGTTTGGCAAAGGATAGACATTTTTTATCATGTGCTCATTGAGATATTGATAATCTTGGCAAGGTCTTGGCTTCCCACCCTTTTTATCCACAAAGAAAAAAGGAGCTGTTTGGGGGGATTAGAATGGTTTTATTCTTCCATTTGCCAAGTTTTCGTCAACAAACTTTCTGCATGCCTCTCTTTCAGGCAGAGAGAGAGGGTAGGGTTTGGCTTGTCATGGGAGGAATCCTTCTTTCAAGTGTATTGTGTGGTCATAGGATCATGATGGGGAGAGTATATTTGGAGAATTTTCTTTGAATACATCTTTAAACTGTTGGTAGTGCTTTGGTAGAACTTTCTTTTCTTTTTCTTTATTCATTTCAATTTCTGTGGACAGGGTAGTTTTCATGACATATTTTCTTTAGTGTCATAATGGGTTTGATAGTTGTGAAGAGTTTCTAAATCAGGATCTTTTCGTAAGTATCTGATTAAATATCTTCTTTCATCTTCCTCAATAAGGTTTAGTCTGTGAGGGATGACTTGTTCCGTTCTGATGATTACCCTTCCAGTGGTCCAGTCTATTTCTGGGTTCTGTGTCTGAAGCCAGTTCATCCCAAGGATGACGTTTTCCTTGCTAGTGGGAAGTAGGTGGAATTTCTGGGTTCTTCAATGATTTCCAATAAGAAAGAAGATGGTGATTCAATATCTTATAAGGCCTGCTTGATTAGAGGTTCCATCCGCATTGATAGCTCAGATTGGTCTGGGAATTCGTTTGAGAGGAAATTTGTTTTGGCGAGCGAAGTCAAGGTTTATGAATGATCCAGTGGCTCCACAGTCGTTTAGTGCAGTTGTTTCAGCTTGTTGACCTTTGCTGTGTTCAAGTGATATTGGGACGAGGATTGATTTTTGATCACTAGATACTAGTACAGAGGTCATCTAGGGGGAGCACTTAGCTGCTTTGTGTCCCCTTCTTAAAAATCCATGTAGCTGGGGTCTTTCATTTCTACCCTGGCTATTGTTTCATTGTTGCTTTCTTCAATGAAACATTCTTTCAGAACTTGCAACACTTCCTTTCATTCCACCTTCTTTGAGGTTTCAAGTTTCTTTATGTATTCCTCCATTTCATTGGCTTCCTTAATGATCACCTCTCTTAACCTGGCAGGGTTTCTAGGGGAATGGGGTGGTGGGGCTTTGTTTTGGGGGTGGTTCCTGATAGAACACCCTACTTTGTGGCAGATGAAGCATCTATTTTCCCTGATGTGTCGGGCTCATTCCTCTGGTGATAGCATTCTTCTTCCTAGGCTGGTCTGGACTGCATCTATATCCATTGCATCAGATCTCCAGTTTTCTCTGTAGTTGTATCCAGACTGGATATCCTTAATCCGGTCTTGTTGTCGAGCAAAGGCAGAGGCTTTGTTGATCCAATCTTTGATTGTTTCAGGCTCTTTTTCCATTCTGATGATTCGTTCAGTGATGGCAGGATCTAATCCTCTCATATAGTCTTCGATCAAGGCTTTGTCATCTTTGACCTGGGATTTAGCCATGAGAAGACAGAAATCGGTGTTGTATTGGTTGATGGAATCAAGTCCTCTTCCTTTCATTTTCATCATTCCGAGCTTCCTTTGAGCATTGGCAGAAGTTTTTTTGTCAGAAAAGGTGACAAGAAACTTGGTTTTGAAATCCTTCCATGTGAGCAAGTCAGGCAGGATTTCTCCATTGTCGATTTTCTCATATGCTACTTCTGCATAGGCTTTTCCTCTTCTCTTGGACATTCAGTTCAAGGAGGTATAGATTTTTTTAATGTTGTCATACTTTGTAGCATTCATAGCAAACTCGCAGTGACAAGAGGTGTCCTTTGCGGTGGTGGGGTATTGAAGTGAGGTTGATTCTGGTAAAGGTTTCTAGCTATCCTTTCTAGCCTTCGTTATTCTTGTCATTCTTCCCAAGTTTCTTCAGCCTCCTGGGGGGGCTGCTCTTCTCTTAGTCTATAAGAAATGTTGGGCAATTTGTTGGGGATTCCTTTGCATAACAGCAAGAGGAATTAGAGAGCTAAATCTTTCATTATGCATGTGCAATGTTCAGCCTCAATCCAGTGTCTCCTTTAAGAGGTGAGACAAAGTTTTTTTAGAGATCTGGTAATAGTTGCTCTGCTGAGGCTCAATACTCAGACAGGAGAGACTAAACACTGCATATAATTGCGCAGATTTAGCTAGGGAGTACAATTGACTAGCAACTAGTTATATGTACAGTCTCAAGTAACCAATAGGAAGGGAGCAGAACTCTGTAAGCTAAAAGGGGAGAGACAATGAAATAGTGGTAAGACAGTATACATGGCCCATGCGACACAAGGAGGAGATTGGGGAACGAGATCTTGGAAGAATGAGATCAGGAGAAAGAGTCCATAAAAAGGAAAAGAAGTACTACCAAGGAAAATCCTTGTCGGAGATAAGCAGAATAATTATGGCATTATCTAAAGTGTAGTCCGAAGGGAACATTGTCCATAGTGGGGCCTCAGAGAGGTATTTGTATAAGTCCACCAGACTTGTAACAGGCTCGTTCAGTTACTGCTGTAGGCTGTGGCCCTGGCCCTGTTGAACTCACACTGTTCCAGGCAACACATATTAGGTGTCAAGCCTGTACTTAGGCTCATAGCAGCATGGATCATAGGACCTATGAGGGGGCAACAACTCTACTGTACCAGGTAACCATGTACTCACTGAGGGGTGAGGACTGGGCTTGGGGGCTTTGTCTGGTGATGGTGGTTCAAGGTAAAGAAGTTGTTATTCAAGCAGAGTTAGGACTCTATACTTTATACTAAGTATGCTACATATTAAGTAAGCCTTTCTCATGTACTGAATATATACTACTCAGGCTATAGATAAGCATCCTATAGTTAGTCGCTTTCAACACTCCCCTTTGCTAAATACACTAAGTATATAAGCAATAAGAGACAGGGATGCTAATCTACCTGGGGAGAGTCATAGAAGACTAAGCCCAACTTTGATCTGAACTGATCAAGTTTGACATGACCCAAGTTCTTGGTGAACATATCTGCAGGGTTATTTGATCCTTCTAAGAAGAATATCTCTATGTACTTATCCTGGACATACTCACGCACACTATGCCAATAAATGTCAATATGTTTGTTGCACTTTTCAGTCACAGGATTTGTAGCCATGAAGATGGATCCTTGATTATCCCCACAGATAGGGGTGGGTGTTAACTTGTATCCAAGTTCTCCTAGAAGGGTGCGCAACCATATCACTTGTTTACTACAGTCAGACAAGGCAACATATTCTGCTTCAGTACTAGAGTGTGCAACTCTGTCCTGTTGGGATAACTTCCAGCTGAAGATGCCATTTGCCAGTTGGATAAACCAGCCTGTCTGTGAGCGATGAGTGTTAGGATCTGATGCCCAGTTAGAATCAGTGAAAGCAATCAACCCTGCTTCAGATGCGCCATTAAACACTAGGGAATAGTGCCTGGTATCAAGCAGATATCTACAGATATACAATGCTTTGTCAAGGTGCTCCTTGGAGGGGTTTGCCGCATGCTTAGACATTGCTGTCACAGCATATGTGATGTCTGGGCATGTTCCAAGCATGATATATAGCAAGGAACTGATCACTTGTTGGTAGTGTGATCTTAGTTCTGGGTCTACTGGTCCATGGTAATGAAGAGGGTAGTAACCCTGGAGCAAGGGAGTAGGTGCTGTGTGCACATTCTGCATTTCAAATCTTTCAAGTACCTTTTCCAGGTATGAACATTGATCAAGCAAGATTTTGCGATCATGTCTTTTGATTCTCATATGCAAGAATTCCTTTGCTGAATCTAAGTCTCTGCATTCCCATTTCTTCATGAAATGCCCCTTAACTTCTTCCACAAGGGCCTTTGATGGACCACAGAATAGAGCGTTGTCTACATAAATGATGGCGACCACTATTGAGGTGCCTTTCTTTTTGTAGAGAAAAATACCAGCATCTGATTTGAGACGTTCAAATCCGAGTTCTTTCATGCTCTCATTGAGTGCTTCCCACCAGGCTAGTCCAGCCTGTTTAAGGCCATAGAGGGTACACAATAGGTGAAGTACCTTATGCTCTTGCCCTGGGACTTTAAAGCCTTCAGGTTGCTTCATGAAGATCTCTTCTTTCAGCTTTCCATAAAGGTAAGCTGATTGAACATCAACCGCTTCAATATGCCAGTTTTCAATGGCGGTGAGAGCCAGCATAAGCTGAACTGTCTCAAACCTAACCACTGGTGAGAAAATTTGATCAAAATCAACTCCCTCAATTTGGGAGAAACCCTTAGCAACTAGTCTAGCATGTTGGTGACCATCAGGTTTCACATCAAATATCCATCTGTTGTCAATGACTTTATGGCTGTGGGGGCAATCCACTAGCTCATAAACACTGCACTCTCATAACATGTCAAGCTCGCATCAACAGGTGGCTTTCCATTCCTCTTGTGCTGCATGCGGTAATGTTTGGATATCCCTATATGTCCATTCGCAAAGGGGTTTGTGCTCTGCAGAAGTATTAACCTACTGTGGGATTGCCTTAGACATTAAAAATGCTGTCAGGTTAACTCCCCCTTTACAACATAATTGTTCAATGTCATCTTCACTTTGGTCAAGTGGAGATGTAGGAGGAACTGACTCAGGTTGTGATATGTTGGAATCAAACTGACCAGTCATCTGCCAAGATGGGCCAGGTTCATCAACTATGTCATGCCATTTGAACTTCTTGTTCACATCCTGTTCAACATCTACTGGATGCTGATCATCGTCATAGACATTGCCAGGCCTTTGGGGGACCCTACACTGTCTTTCTGAATGATAAAGAGGAGGAGGAACTTGAGGTGGAGGAGGAACCCTGCAGGATTTGCATGGTGGTGCAGGAAGCTCAGGCAATGGGCAAGGAGAGGGGGTGCAAGGATAAGGGACTGGATAAGGAGATGGAGGATGAGGAGCAGGAGAAGGTGGTCGTGAATCATCACTGTCAGAAGGAACTTCAGGTAAAAGTTCAACCACTATTTCAGGATGACCAGGAGGATTGGTCACTGGTGTGCATCCCATATGAGGGGTCGAACGCGCCGGTGCATGTTTGCATTTAGGGAATAGTGTCTCATCATATATAGCATGAGACAAGGTGAAAACCACATTTCATAAACATGTTGTTCTTTTGATTGCCTAGATGCAGTCCCAAGTAGACCATGAGCTCAGATTTAGGGGCCAATTTGTTAGCCTGCACGTCCTGTGGTGTATGCACATAGGCACCACATCCAAAGACACACAGGTGTGCTACATCTGGGGCTTCTTTACAAAGGAGCTTGTAAGGTGTACGCCAGTTAAGGCTCTGTTTGGGCAGGTGATTGTATATATGTGCCACATGGCAGAAAGAGAATTCCCACCAACTTTCTGGAAGGCAGGCATCATGGTGAAGACTCTCTGACACATCGGACAGGGTTCGCATCATGTGCTCAGCTCAACCATTTTGTTGTGGTGTGTGGGGGGCTGAAGTTTAAATTGCAATACCCTCCCCCTGGAGCAATGCATTGAACGCTTTGGATTTGAATTCTCCTCCAAAGTCTGACATCCATCCTTTCACTTTGGCAGAAAACTGAGTCTCTGTCATCTTTAGGAAGTGGCGGGCTGCTTGCAGCACAAGATCTTTGGTTTGTAGGGTAGTAACCCAGGCAGATCCTGAGTAATCATCAATGAAAATCATAGCATACTTGTAGCACCCATAGGAAATGATAGGGAATAACTTAAGGTTGCAGTGGACCAGCTCAAAAGGAGCTAAGGATGGTTTCCTATTGCTAGGGCCAAAGGTTCAATTGGACAGTTTGCCCATAGCACATCCAGGACAGATACTATCCATTTTAGGGATTTCAAAGTCATCTGGGAAGTTTCGCATGTGCTTTCATGCATGTTTGAGATGATCCTTGGAAGGATGTCCAAAGCAGCGATGGACAATATCATATGTGAGATTGCCTAAATGCATGGAATGTCCCTCATCAAGCAGTAAAGCTTTGACAGTATACATGTTGCAGCCATGAAGGCCAGGGATAAAGGAGGCAAGAATGCCGCCATCATCATACTGTAGGTGACGTCAAGATGTTTCACATCTCCCTTAATTCGAGCACCTGCTTGCATTAATTGGCCAAGGGAAATCAGTTTTACACCACTGTTGGGCAAATGTCCAACATCAAATAGCTGGAATAGTTTATCCTTCTTACTGTTGGGTTGCCTCCAATGAATGATAACCTTGCCAATCCCAATAATGTGAACCATACCAGCCACAGTGTTTACTGGGATCTGCGCTTTTCCCTTGAGTTCAAGGTAGTCCATGAAGTCAGATCGCTCAGGGGTAAAATGGGTCGATGCCCCAGAATCCAGAATCCATAGGTTCTTGGCTTCATGCTCATGTCTGTGCTTACATCCACATCCCTCTTGATATCTCTCATGATTTGAGGCCATACAGAGTGGTAGGAGAGTGGGAAAAGCAACACGAACCTTAGAAAGCAGTATTTCTGACATTTAGTAAGGTTTGTTGAAGTGAATCAGGTTCGGAACACCACAAATGGGTCGAGGGGATCCAGGGGAGTCTATCGAACCCACTTTTAGGAAGGTTCATTACCAAAGACTTGGTAGAAAAAAGGTGAAAAACTGCTTTTTTGGGTGTTTTTGGGCAAAAGTGGTAGGGTTCATAAAGGTTCGTAAGGTTTGTAACCGTCTAGTTTGATAGCCAGAGTGTTAAAATGGGTGCTAGGCCCATGCGAACCTCGATCCAAGTTGATAAACCTAGGTTTGTAGCCCAAATACTGTGTTTTTAGGGATTTTCTCTCACAAATGCATCTTTTCTGGCTCAAACTGGGCAATTCAAAGCAAGTACATCCAATGACATTCAATTGCTCATGCCTAGATACAATAGGTTCATGTGTGTCTACTGACCTCGAGTCCAAAGTGAAGTCAAGGTTCATGATTGAATTATCGAACCCAATTAGGTTTGTAGACCCAAAAGGCAAAGCCAAACGATCAACCAGAGGTGGTGAGCATGACATCAGGTCATTCCAGAGAGATTGCACATACAAAAAATCGACACCATCCATGGCTTCTCCCCCCTCTAAGCCACACAAGTCGACAATGTCTTTTTCATCAGGGAGCTCCACTAAGGAAGCTATGACTGGCCCAATGGGCTCGTCATCATCATCATACTTATCATCTCAACTTGCAGCTGGAGCAGAGTGGATTTCCTTCCTCTTGCTAGCACGCTTGCACTTAGTGGGAGGTCAGGGGGTTTCTGTGGCAATAAAGTGTTAACCTTATGATTTCGCTCTCCTGCATACATTAGTGAGTCATGCTCTACAGTAGTGAGTCACGCTCTACATTAGTGAGTCACGCTTTACACTAGTGAGTCACGCCTAGTGGCGTGGTAGTGTTGTGTAGTATTAGTGTGGCGCTTCAGATGTAGCCCGGAGTTCACTGT